>WHYT01013430.1:0-29710 GCA_009806455.1 Tetrax tetrax | reverse complement strand
GCAGCGCAGGGGAAAGCAAGAGCAAGCTGGGAGGGGAGAACTGACATGTGCAGGGGTGACTTTGGGACCAAAAAAGATCTCAGGAAAAGGAGAGAATAAAAACAAAAACCAGAGAGAGAATAGCATACACAACATGCAGTGTCCCAGGAGACCAGCCTCTGCTTGGCTTGCAGGGACCTTGCATGGCAGCACAGCTCACCATCTGGAGTTTCAGATTTCCTTTCTATGTTGAAAAAAAAAAAAGTAAAAATAAAAATCAAAGCCATCAGAAAGATGTGGAAAACAAAACGCTGTCCAAAGCAGCGGGAGGTCCAAGCTCCAGTGCTGCCCCACCCGGGCAGGCATGGACAGCATCACTGCCTTCCACAAAGGGCGAGCGGCCACGGCCACGGCCCCAGCACCGCCTCGGCCCCGGCACCGCCACGGCCCCAGCACCGCCACGGCCCCGGCACCGCCATGGCCCCGGCACCGCCTCGGCCCCAGCACCGCCATGGCCTCAGCACCGCCACGGCCCCGGCACCGCCACGGCCCGCGCCGGGAAAGCACAAGGCACCGACGGACGCCCGCTGCGTTTGGCTCCGCAGGCAGCAGGTACGGCTGGAGCAAGCGTAACGCCGAGTGCGTAAGCAGCACTGTACAAGGAGCATAAGAAATGCAATCCAAGAGCATGGAAAATTGAATTTTAAGCCCATAAAGCGGCACACGACCGTATCCGTGACGGAGCCCTCCTCGGCTGGCAGAGGTTTGGCCGTTCCTCCCTGCGCTGGGCCAGTGGGTGCAGGTGGCTGGTGGTGCTCAAAGGGAGGGTGCTGAGCTGTTTCAGTGCCGGCACCCCAGAAGATAACTGCTTCCAGGAGTTTCTATGAATTCCCAATATCACCAAAAGGCATTTCCAGTACTGACAGAGAATACGGGGGCCCAAGCAGGGGGAAGAACAGAGATAAGCAATGCACTCCCAGTGCAAAGCTGAAGTTTTCCACTCAGATCTAAGCACCCACAGAAGACAAATGCTTTGTGCTGGGGATAAGTTAATGTACAGAACATTAGAACTAATTGTGTGATTGCTTAGAGGTCAGCTAAATTAGAACTAAGTGTGGTTGAATTGTGATTTGCTTACAGCTTAGCACGAGTAGGCCTTGTTCAAAACTGAGCATAAGTGGATTCTAAATGAGCTCTGTTCATTAGCAGGGATGGCGATGCAGAGGAGGTAGCAAAGGGACGTCCTGATCGACAAGGTAAGGGCAACCAAAGCCATGACGTAAGGGAAAGGAAGACCTTCAAATCAGGTCACAGAAAACCCACAAAGACGTTGACAGGGGAGAGCCCGGGAGGCCAGCCTGAGCCAGGAGACAAGGAAATAGGCATCCAGGTGCAAACTTTGAAGGGGAAGAGATGGCCTGTCTGGAGAGGGGGGAGCCGAAGTGCGAGAAGCCCCCAGCCTGAAATGCCATCCGGCTGGCTGATGGGCAGGGGGTGCAGGCTCGGACTGTGAAGGGTTTCACTGCCCAGTGGTTTCTTTGTTCGGGGTCCCTCGCGGGCCTTGGGCTGTAACAAACCCACTGTGACAGAACTGAGGGTCCGCACTCTTCTCCGCAGCCGGGGCCAAGGCTGGATCTAGCCACACCTCGGCTGCTGCCGGAAGGAGTTTAGCAAGCACGGGGGTCTGGTCCGAATCCCGCGACTGGGCGCAAGGGTCTTCCCAGGCTCCGCTTTAACACTTCTCATTTCTGTCTCTCTTCCGAGTGAGAAAGCACCAACGTTGCAACAAAACCCATGGACAAAGAGCTCAAGAATAATGCTGTTTTCCAATATCATTTGTACTACATGCCTCAGCTAACACGCATTATGCTGAGGGATTGCCGATTCCCTGATTTTCCAGGCTTCGTAAGCCCATAATAAAGAGCACATGTCAGGGATTTCGTCACCCACAGTCAGTGGCAGAATCTATTCTTCCTTGCAGGCTAAGAAGGTAAAAAAGACAGTTATGCTCTTCTGCAGTATATGTCACTGGAACATACAGATCTCTGCTGTACGTGAAGGCACACGGAGCAGCACATCAGCAACCCCAGCTCCTTCTCTTTTTCAAATATTGACAGGTACCAGCTACAGCACACTCTGTCCTTACGTATCATTCAAAATTACTTGGGCATGACGTTTATTTTCACGTAATACAAACAGTACATGGAGGAGGGGGGAACAACCAGATTAATTTTGTACTTTGGATTCAATTTTGTTTAGATTGTTATCTGTCCAACACCATTATCCTGTTGGTTTTTTTTAATAATCTTTTAAAACACAGGAAAACCCACTCTTTCCTTTACAATTAAAATTCACTGATGATACACACTCAGCAGTAAAATAGCTGAGTTTTGCTCATCATCATCAAGAAGCATTAAGTGACAGTCAAGTTAAAAAGCCCTGATTAGCACATGGAGTCACATAAAAGATCCAAACAAAAGCAGAGGTCCAGATCCCTCAAATAGAAACATCCCAATAAAGCCTTGGTGTTAGCAAAGCTTGTTTGTGGGATATCCAGCTCATGGGAGAAAAGAATCCCCTTTTCTTTTGGAGAAGCTTCCGATGTCAGCTGTCCATCAGTCATTAATAAAAACTGACATGGCCAATTAAGCCAGGAGCAATCCTGCCCTGTTCCCTCTCCCTTCAGCCCGTCTAAAGCTGGATAATGCAAATAATTCCAATTGGTTGTGAATCAGCAGCTCAAGAGTCAACACCCTTCTGCTCCTTTGGATGATGCATGGGACCCTTCCTGTGCCACGGCCGCTGCTGATGAAAGCATCTGTGAAACCTCCCTGTTTAGCAAATCCACTCTAAAAGCTGGCTAATCTTTCATCTCCTTTCAAAGTCCATGTTTTGTGTATCCACTGTGGGAACACGCTGCCTCCAGCCAAGGAGCGGGACAGACACCGTGTGAGAAGTCACAGCATCCCAGTTATGAACCGTTCCTGGGCGGGACCGCTCGTGGCCAAGGCAGGCACAGTGCCTGCCCAGCACAGGTTCATAACGTAGAGTTTTGAGCAAACCAAGAGCGCTGAGCATCCGTCACACCCGGGGTTTGTCAGGTGCTGCTCCACGAGGAGCAATGTCACCATTCCTATTGGCTCCTCCATTCCGGCTCCTCACAGGTGCAACTGTGACGCTCTTCCTGCCACCGTGCCGCTCATTTGTGCCAAGGTAGAGACTTGTTTGCCACCAGCTCGGCACGGTCTATCGGCGAGCAGGCAGCAGGTTTTCCATGCTGACCTCCCTCTGCAGCAAGCAACAGGGGACCCTGGGGTGAGGACACAACAGCGCCGGGGTCACCCAGCCATGGGCTCAGGCACGCCTCTCCCTTCAGGAGATCAGCAGGGGAAGCCTGCATGCCAACATCAGACCAAGAAAATGGCATCAGTAAAATATAGAGGCTGGCTGCGAGAAGCGCGGATGAAGCACGCGCTGCGTTCCTGGCAGCTCTGCAGCCACGCAGTGTCCCTCAGGCACGGCCCCGCTTCCCCAGGACCTCACTCCACAGCGCTTGCTGTGCCAGCTCACCGTTAACCCGTGTCAGCCTACCCACAGCAGCACCACCCTCGGGACACAGCCCCCAAGGGACGCGGCACCCTCCGCCCTGCAGCCCGGCTGGCTCTGCCCCGTGCACCCTCCAACCCAACCACCCACCCAGCGCCCGGCTGAGCCTCCCAGATACACCCGTCCCGAATTCCTGGCATACCCCGGTGTCATCAGTGCCCTCCAAACGGCATTGTCGACTTGGAATACAGCAGTTTTGTTTGAAAATGTTGCATCTCATTTTTAAGACAGTCTAAGGGCAGAAACTAGGAAAGGAAAATAAACCTTTTTCTCAGCGCAGCGGCCAGCACTTGGCAGTCAGGGCACACATTCCGCAGTCCCAGGCGGTTTGGGAAGGCACGCACACAGGCTCCCCTGCTCCAGGTTACCTAACAGGGAAAGCTGAGCCTGAGGGGAAGCAGCTAAATAAACTCAGAGATGGGCAAAAAATAAAAAAAAAAAAAAAAAGAGAGAGTGATGGAAAAATACCTTTGCTGCCCTTGAGCCTTTCTGAAGGAACTTCACAAGCACAGCATAGCAAAAGAAAAGAAGGGCCTCATTCAGTTTTAAAGAGATTTAAAGTTCGTTGTTCCTAATGGATTATTGTACTTTAAAATAAACCTGATCAGATGCACTCAGCTGAGCTGCATCCCAGAGCACCAAGAGCTTTTAGAGCTGGCCTCAGAGCACGCCCATTAAAACTCCATCAGGTAATTACCATCAATATGGCTGGAGGTAGAGCTTTAACCTCAGACTGCATAATTTGGGGAAAAACTTAAAAATCTAGCTGTAGCTTCTTATTTATTAAGGGCAGTTTAATAGTCTGTTCTGCTGCCTCGCGTGCTCCCACTTGTGTTTCCTGGGCACTGAGGAGTCCAGCTCGGCACAGGCAGAGCCCAAGCGCTCTGCCTTCGCTCCTCACGTGCGTATTTTTATATTGATGACATCCAAACAGGACAAAAAGAGTTCCCAAAAAGAGGACCTGATGCCATCAGGGATCGTTTCTTAGGAATTCCATCTGGGCTTTTTCATTCCGCTAGTCCAGATCCATGTCAGGAGCTTTTCTCTCACCAAAGCCAAGCCTGACCCTGTGACATCCCCATGGTGGGACACGAGCGCTGTGACCCTGGAAAACAGCATCCGGCGCAGCACCACACAACACGTCCCCTCCCGCCCCTCCTGCTCCCCAAAAGCCAGCCCAGCCCCGTGCAGAGCTGCCTCCCGTATGCTGCTAAAACAGCACGGGTTTTACGGACACCCCTAACACGGCCCCATTTTAATTTCAGCATATGGATCAAATAATTGTTTAGATTTTAATATTAAGTCTACGTTTCAGTGATTTGCATTTAAATGTGTTGTCAGAGAACTTCCAGAAATCTTTAATAAGAAGACCGATTTGCATTTTAATGTGCACTTACAGAATTTCAAGAAATCTTTTCATGTGAACAGTGTTATCTGAGTAATGCTCACATTTGAGGGGGAGCGAGGGCTGCCGAGCTGCAAGGTACAATTGTAACAAAACCACTTTTTTGCCCAGCTTTGTTGGACTTTGTTTAGGAGAGAAGAAAGAAAGGAGGGAAAAAAAAAAAAAAAAAGTCCTGCTGAAGATGTGGTTTAGAGCGAAAGCTGGGACAGCTGGCAAGGCAGTGGGGAGACCCGGGCTGGTGAGAGAAGGCTGAAGAGCAAATCTGGGGGACTCAGCCCTCATCACGACCAAGAGCGCTCGGGGGAAGCCCGAGCCTGGCGGCAGGGACCCGCAGAGGGCCTGTGACCCCGCAGGGCCGTTGCTGGGCTTGCAGCTCAGCTTTATAACCCGTCCAGCTGGGTGGTGTCTCACTCGAGCCATCCTGCCAGTTCAGGAGCCAGCAGCTTGTCTTCTGCGTCAAAACCAAAGAGAGACAAAAGCGTGATTTCTTTCCTGTTCTCTTCAATAAAATGAATATTTTAACCTCCCTGTGTCTCTCCCCATCTCTTTAGAGCACGTTGCAGTATCTAAGCCGTACCGCGACATCTATGCCTTCAGGTTAAGGGCAACCCTCCTCCTCTCCAATCAACCCAGTGGCACTTACAGCCATCAGGTTACTGGGAAAAGGAAGCAGAGATGCTGGGTGGAGTTCCTGAGAATGAGAAATTGAATGAGTCTTCACAAAAACTAAAACGAAAGACAACCTATGACAAAACAGAGAGCAAAAACCCCTCACAAACCCCGATCCTCTCCAGTCCAACAGAAACGACCCACTGAGGCCCAGCCTGGAGGTCTCCTCCCCACTGCAGCCCCCCTGCCCAGCCAAGCCCTCTGCCCACCGCACAGGGACAGAGGCTCCCGGACCGCAGCCCGCGGCCTCCAAAGGGAAGCTGCAGCGGCCAAACAGGGTTGGGGAGCCAGCTGGCAGCTGCACAGCTATCTTGACATCCTCGCTGACACTTCTCCATAACTCAGTAGGACACTAGTGCATGTCTTCATTATGCTAATCATTACCAGCAGCGCAGTTTTACGTGCCAGGGAAAGGAGCTTGTGCCTGATTATCAGCTGTATCCTATGCGCACTCCTAAGCGGAGCAGAACTCTAAGCTGATGTGAAAACAAGTTATTTCTTCCATCTGTAATAGCACCAAAGACATGGCTCCTTTAGCTCAGACGTTCTTAGGAGACATTTGTACATGCCTGCAGGTTATCTTAGCAGAAAATTAGGCTTAGGCTCTTTGTGTTTTCACTTAAGCACCAAACACCTTCAATATGCAGAATAACTTAGCTGATCATGTAGTTAAATCATGCATTGACATTTAAGTTTTACTAAGTTGGCACATGTGTTTCCAGATTAGCAGAACAGACACAGGATCTAGTCTGCACAAAACAATTCTCAAGTGTATCTTTAAAATAAACCAGTCCAAAAATCCACACATAAACACCCAAAACAACCAAGAAGCCAACATTCCAACTACAGTCCCAGTCGTACCTTGCACACACCTCACCAGTGCTCTGCGCCCACTTCTCCCCCTCCACAGGTCCTTGACTTCCACCACAGCCCGGCCAAACCAGTTGGGCTGCAAGTAGCACTGCAGCTGTTTCCAATAAAGAGATGAAGACAGACTCCTCATGAACCACAGCTGGAGGAGCTTAGGGACTGTCACAAGGCTCAAATCAGCTCTGCTAGGTCCCAGAAGTTACCTGCAGCTCAGACAGTGCCAGTGGCACACAGGAATGCTGTCCCGCTGCTAAACAAACGCAAGGCTGGGGCACTTATCACAAAAGAATGACTCTAGGAAAGGAAGGCAGATTTTTAACAGAGGAATCATTCTGTGGTGACGCTCCACTCTGTTCCCATAACGTCACGGCACAAAGTGACTCAGGCCATTTCGCTGTCTCCTCGGGGGCTGCTGGCACGTGTGCGGGGCTGCCGCCGTCGCCGCCGGCCGCACTGCAGGGGCGAGCTCATTCTGAGCCAAAGAGGAGCCAACGGGCACGGACCCAGCCCTGCCCTCCCGGTCCGAGCTCTGCTGAAATACGGAGCGTTCCTGTCTCGTGCACAAGACACCCACCTTAAACACACCCCCTATCCATGTGGCTCTGACACGCAGGTTCTCCTGGCACGGCCCCTCACTCGCAGGTTTGCAAACCTGCTGGTGTTCTACAGCACAATCAAAACTTTAAAAACTGCAATTAGCCAAGTGGAGACATATGTAAGGAGACAGCACAATAATTAGTGAAAAGCAAACTGGATACTTCAGAGTGTAAATTATCTAACACGCAATTGGTACATAAGTGAGAATGTTTGTTTGTTTACTCTGTACGGGGTCACCTACTGCTTCCTCCGAACAAAGCTGTCACTGATTTAAATGGAATAGGCTTCTGCTGCTGGAGCCAATTATCTTCTCACCAGAGATCAGAGCATGAATAAAAATGAACAAATAAGCCAGGTTTTGATCAGATGAAATATTGGTTATGTGAGATTTTTATCATCCTCTTTATTGCAATAAACATAAACAGAACATCCCATATGCATCAGCACTGCCAACTCCTGTAACTTCTCCGAGCGCCCTGTGACAGCCGATGCCTGTCCTCCCCACAGGGCGCCTCTGCCCTCGGGGACCTCGGGTTCCTTTGATGTAAGCGTTCACCCGGAGGCTGCAGGAGCTCCCCGTAAGCTTACACCTGGGGGCTGGGTTGCTGGTGAGGGCTTTTTGATCAGGTCAAAGACCACACAGCTGCTTTGCAAGCCACCGCTTTTATAAGCCCAGGCTCCTGCTCTTCTCCCAGTTTGCCCAGGCAAATCAGCCAGCAGGAGAAAGGTGTGACCATGGGGAGGGGGGCACACGGCTCGCTATTGTCTGTAAATCCAACAGGGAGATCAGCTGAAAGTGGTCCTTCTGTTTCCACATCTCCTGTTTCAGTAGCCAGTGACGCATTCTTAGGGAAAGTGCACAGGATGATCTTAAATGCCCAGCAATAAATTATTGAGGAGAAGACACGGTGACAAGACAGGTGTTTTACCATACCACATTTACACAATGGTCCCATGCACAGGGAAACCTTTCCTTGTTGTAGAATCTAGCTCTGTGTTCCTGGCGAATTTGGGAGGCTCAAATACATGCATGGGTGTTTGGCACGTTGCGGTCAGGGTGTGCCATACACACCAAATAACACTTCAGCTATGAAGGCTGAAAATAATTTCAAGGTCTCACTGGAATAATTTTAAGAATGCTGGCAAACGGGCACAGTGAGCCTCCTGATCCGCAGGCATGAAGAGGTTTTTGCTCAGGACCCTGCGGTGAGTACATCTGAGCTGTAAGGGCTGATGAGGGAGGGCTCGTCAGGTGGGTTCAGCCTCCTCTGGGGACATACGGGACGTGTCCCTGTCCTGCAGAAGGGCATTGTTGTAGATGAGGTTATATCCAGGTGGACGTGTTCAGAACAGCTCAGTGAAACTGTGACGCCTGTACATCCAAACAGCTTTTGGCAAACTGTGTCTTTACAAATTTATCAAACCTGAGCTGTCCTTCCAAAGTGGCTGTGTCACTGCGCGCCAAGTTAGCACAGAAGATGATGGAGCGTGCCATGACAGGCAAAAACACGGCCGAGCACTTCGACACAGCCGCAAGAGCCTCCTGGTCTGCATTTCCAGACAGGAGTAAAAGAAAATGTTTCAGAGTGAAACTGCAGTGTCTGCTGAGGGCTGTGGGCTCCAGCCTCCCCTCAGCCCCAGAAGAGACGTGAGCTGGCTCCTGCACAGCCCGGCCGGCGAAAGGGGAGGGGGCGGGCGCAGAGACGCATGGCAGAGGCACCCTGGTACCCCCCTACAGCACAGACCTCCCACCCTGGTCCCGGAGAGGGCACGGAGGAAACAGCCTTTCCTGAAATATCCCTGGCTTGGGTAACACGTATTTATGCATTTGGGTAACACGTATTTATGCATTTGGGTAACACGTATTTATGCATTTGGACCACTGCAGTCAGCCTGATAACCGTGCTCAGCCATGAACACTGTTTACATAAGTAGTAAGAAATGCAAACAATCAAGTATCTAATAACCTTACGCAAAGCCGTTTTAAAGGAAATATGATTTACCCTAACAAAATATTCTTTAAGGTTTAGTTTAATCTGTTCTCTTCAGTTACTCCATCCCTTGGGAATAAGCACATTAGAAGACTGACGATCTGTAGAAGCAAGAGAAGGCATTACAATGCCATTATCAATACAAGCCAATTTAAAATGCTTCCAATATTTAGAGAAGAGCTGCAGCGTGATTGCAAACAAAACCTCTGATCACTTTCTCAAACAATGTTTAATCTGTCCTACAGCCATGGCTCTGTAAAAGCTGCGTCTGCAAACAAAAAATACTGCGTGTAACTAAAGTTGTCACACAGCTGAGCACACACATCCTAGCTCATATTTTACTTACTACATTTAACTTTTTTCTTTTCAGAATATGTTCAAAGTCAGGTCACAGAACTTGCAAACATCTTCATCACTGATACTTTTTTCTGGGTTTCTCCACGCAGTGGGGAAAGCTGGCAGGGTCGGTGCAGGAGATTCGGGGACAGGAGAATTTCTCTCTCCCCAGGGCGATGGTTTATGTCACCAGACAGCACAGCGCACACTTGGAATACAATACTGCAGTTCAGGTTTGGTTTTATGGCTGTATAACATAGGCAGAGGCACTGATTTCAAGCCTTGCTTTGATTTCAAGACAAGGTGGAGCGAAGCAGCTCAGTAACAGCTTCACCTGCGTGGAGAAGAGCGGGCAGCAGCCAGCCCCCGCGGCGGAGCGGCCACCGGCGCTCAGTCCCATGGGGATGTGCTGCGGGGAAAAGGGACGGCGCAAAGCCGTAACCTGCTCCCTGCAGCCAGACCCAGCCAGCAGCGGCAGACCAAGGCCCCACCGCTCTGAGATCTCCACCGGGGATGGAGAGACGGGGTCACCACCGCCGAAAACGGCAGGGGCAGCGGGAGCCCCCTTTCCCATCCCACAGAGCAGAGGGGCCGTGGTCTGAAGGCAATGTTTCAAACGCAGCATGCAGTGCAAGAAGTTAATATTTCAGAGCTCTGTGATCCCCTCGTTCAGAAGCAACAAGGCGAACTTTCAAATATTTATGGTTGTGAGGGAGAGGGTGGCAGCCTGGATCAGTGCACCGTGCCTTTGCGCTGTCACCACCTCGCTCCCTGTCAGGGAACCGGGGAGGAAGCACTCACCGTCTCAAGCAAGGCGGCAGCTGCGAGGACGTGATGCAGTCAGTTGCTCTTGCGTGCAGCGTTGTAATGTTTTCCCATGAAATATTCATCACTCTCCCCGCTCACCCTGTCCCCATTAGTGCTTCAGCATCTGCCGAAGGCTCAGAGCAGAGGAGAGGCCGACGCGTGGCTCTTGCCGGAGCCATGCCAGGCGGCCCCGGTGCTGCACGCAGCCCGTCCTGCCCAGGTACTCCGAGGAAAACCAAATTAGCTAAAACACCTCTGGCTATGGCGCAGGCTTCTCGGTCAATGTCATCTCATCCAGGATAATTACAGAAAATACTCATTATCAGAAATAGGTGGGAGGGCAATTTTTTGCACTCCAGGGGATCTCAAAAGCCCTTCCTCCATCAGCACGGCTGCCCCAGCAAGGGGGGACATGCCAGCCCCATGGGGATGGGGCATTTTGCAGCCTTTGGAGCTGGCTCCAGCAGCTCTTGGGCTGCAGGCTGCCCAGGGTCCCTGCAGCCCCCCATCAGCCTCCCGCCAGCTCCCAGCCAGCCCCCCGCCAGCCCCTGCTGCACCCTCCAGCCCAGCCGCCACCAAAACCGCTCTCATTCTCCACCACAGTTTCCCAGGAACCATGAAAAAAAGCAACCGAGGGCCCCGAGTGGGGACGTGGGGAGATGGGGTCCCCAGTGCCAGGTCCCCGCTGCGGGAAGGTGCCTCCAGCCCGTCAGCGCTGTGCTCCCAGACCCGCTGCGTTTTAAGGACAGAACCAGCGTCTGCGAAATCACTGTGGGCTTTAACGAGCGGCAGGGAAATTTGCACATTTGCATGCGAGAGGAATGAGTAATGGCAGCAGGCACGAGGGAGGAATAAACGAACCTGATTATAGCTACACCTGCAACCGGCGTCCTTGCCCCTCTGCCATATGTTTGCATCGCCTTTCGTGGAAAGCTTCCCTGCAGCCGGCATTGCCGGGACGTACACGCAAAATGCATCAAGGACAGGTACCAGACTAAGATGTATTTCTGCTGGTCCAGTCCCTTGATCACAGTCAGACCTCAGAAATACCTCCCCTTGTTAGAAGTAAGCTGGGTAGACACTTACTCAATTATTTCACCCCTGGGAAATGTTTTCCCCCACCTAAAGATCGTGAATACCTACAGCTTGTTTCAAACGCAGGAGGCACCGGGACTCTCCTGCTTTGTGGGTTGGGCTCCACATTAAACACCAACACCACAGGCACAAGCTTCCCTGTGACCAGCTGCACCCAGCGAACACCCCTGCCAAGCAGGGAGACCAACGAGCCACGTCCAGCCGCCCCCTGCCCCGAGAAGATGCTACCAGCTGCAGCCCCCAGCAGACACGAAGCCGAAGCAGAATCCTGGCTGGCACAGAAGACCTGCCTGAAACACGCGCTGACGAGTCCTTCCCCCGAGGGTGTGACACGGGACAGGAGAAACAGAATGGAAAACGCTTTTGCGAAACACCGCTATCTTCCTATGAAAATTAGTAGGTGTCAAATATTCAGGCGGACATGAATAATTTGTAGCAGTAGATTTCTTTCTATAAAATATTAAATAAAATTGTAAATTATGACAAAAACGTAACCTGGGACGTGACCCGCTCGCCATGGGGACGGGGACGGTTTCCCCGGGGGAGGCTGGGCTGAGCACCACCTCTGCGGGGCTCTGCTCCGCGGCCCTGCCAGGCCCCCTCTCCCCGCCGGGAGAGCAGCTGCAGCTCTAAGGGAAACGAAAGGGGCACTGGAAACAGTAAATATGTGGAGAGGGGAGTTTTGGGCACAAATAGGGCCGTTACAAGGAAAAAATATTATGAGAAGACTTGCACACGTGCACAGACACACACATACATGCATGCGCATAGCCACAGGGAAAGAAAAACTGACAAGTAGAGCAGTAATAACAATAGCCAAAAAGTAATTTGTTCTTAACCTGCTCAAAATAAAAATAACTGTACAAGTTCACTCCTTGGACCATCTGCATCGCGTAAGCATAAGTTAAAATCCTGACACCATCTGTTCAGCTGGGATTTAATCCTGTGCCAATATGCCAAAGCACAGTTACGCTAGCAAGGACAGCAGCCTCCTCGCTCACCGAACAACTTGCTGCTGTACTTCAACGAGGTGGGAACCACAGCAGCCAACTTGGAGCAAAATGAGTCGAGGTGCTTGCTGCTAACCCTGGCGTGGGGGAGACGGGCCCGGGCCGTCAGCGGCGCCCCGGGACCTGCCCTCGCAGCCCGAATGTAAAAAGGCAGCTGAGGTAGGACATCTGAAGACTGAAAATAAACAGGAACAATTCTGTGGGTTCTCGTGGAGCATATTTTGTTCTCAACAACAGCAGTGCGTTTGCCATCCTGCAGAGCTGCAGCCCCGACGAAGCCCTTCCAGAAGAGAGAGACCCACCACTGCCGTGATGAGGCTCCAGTCCCCAGCACCTCCCAGTGCCCTTTGCTGGGCCGCGGCGGCAGCTGGGATGCCCTGCTCCTCGTGCACCTCTGCCAGGCACCCACCGCCGCCACCTCTGTGCCTTCTCTTTGGCTCCGTGAGGGACCACAGCGGAGACACTGAGATCCCAGCAGGACCCAGCGTGGTTGGTACTGTGAATTCAGGGGTGAGTTTGGGTTCAACGGCAAAAAAGTGTCTTGTGAAGTGTCTAAAAAACCTACCTTGCTAAATTAGCCCAGCAAGACTTATACCACCTTTTAACTAATTATTACTAGAGAAGCTGTTGAAAGCCTTTGCATATTTTTATGGGTCCTAGTGCGAAAAAATCCATTTTAAAATGGAAATTAATATAATCTCTGCCCAGCCTTCTTCAGTGATTTTATTTTTGTTTAGCAATACTGTAGAGTTACAAACCATACATCATGTCCTGTGCTTCTTACGATCAATTTCTTCAAGACAGGAAAGTAGAAATGTGTTCCCTTACCATCGCAGGATATAAAGTGAATGAAATTGAGGGAGGGGAGGAAGGCAAAACACTGTCAAGCAAGAAAATCTTAAACACAGCACATATCCATTTTTTCCTGATCAATGGAACTACTTAGGCATGTTCACAAAATTTAATTAAGTTCTGTTTCCCAAGAAATCTATGTGCAATGTTTCTCTGCAATTATTTATTTAGTATCTGCCATGTAGCTTTTAGCTTTCATCCAGAAAATGATTTTCATTAGCAGGCGCGCAGCAGAGAGGCTGCTTCCAAAACGGTTTGTGGGAAGGTTTGCTCTTCGTTCCCTGTCTGTAGGTTGACTGTCATCTTGCAAAGAAAATCTGCTAATGTATTTATATGCACTTCAAAGTACGATGCCGTTTGTACCAAAGCCACCAGCAAAAGTCAGAAAAGAAATGCAGAAATGAACAGAATTCAGTTCTGCTGCCAGCAGTTACGCATGCTGGGAGAGCCCTGGCTTTTGCCTCTTTGCGCCCAGACTTGGTTTGGTCCCAAGCCCGGTGTTGCTGGGTTGCGAATACACAAACTCACACTCTGTGCTACGGCAGTGAATTCATTTGGGCATGGCATGGAGTGCAACACCCAGTCCAAGGGGACGGGAAACATCTCCTGGCTGGGGAACGGCGCAGCCTCAGACAGGAGGTCTAAATCCCTTGGCTCGTCTGCTGAAACCGGAGAGCCTGCAGAGGTGCCCGGGGAGCGGCAGAGGAACCAGCCATCGCGCCCACGCGCACAGGACTCGGCTGCTGATGTGCCACCAGCTCCATACCAGCCTGACTGGAGACACGGGGGCTGCTGTTGGAGAAGGAAGGATGCAATCATTAAGAGTTTCAAACGGATCATCTTCTCCAGTCCTTTGAGTTTTGGCACAGAAAAGGTTATTCTGACTTCTTAAACTCAGAAAATCCTTATGAAGTAAATATGAATGCTTCCTAGGTACAAGTTAAGTATTTTTAAGATCTAAAAGTGGAAGTAAGTTAGAGCAGGGTTTGATTCTCCCATTGACATCCAATAGATCTGCCAGTCTCCACGGGCTGCCTAATCCCATACCCAGGAAATTTTGTTTTATCTTTATAATGGGAGGGAGACTCATTTGTATTCATTGCCCATCCTGCAAGCAAAAAAAAAAAAAAAATCCAAACCAACTAACGGATTTAAAACAGAAAAAAAAACCCTAGTTGTGACATCCATTTCTATTTTAAGTCCAAATAATGTGACAATACTGTCCTTCTGGGAGGAAGGTTATTTTATTTATTTTTTTCTATCACGAAGGACATCAAAACAAGTGCACAGAAAAAAATCCTACTGCTAACTAAATGTTCATCTTCACAATAACATGTGAAAACCTTCATTGCACTTCTGAAACCAGAAGCATCCTTGCCTGGAAGAGGTGAGCTGGCCTTAGCAAAAAGCCCGGCTGGGGCTGCAGAGAGGAGCACGGTGAAGCAGCGGCAGGGACCTGGTCTCTCCCCAGCATGTGGATGTCACTGGGTTGTGGAAATTCTTCCCACAGACCAAATTTAAACCAGCTTTTCAACCTCTCTGCAAGAAATGGCATCTTTTGACTTCTGCCTTCACCTGCAGGACTCTTTAAGGCAACAGATTCTTTAACCAAATCTTTCCTGGTGAAAGCATTTTTATCAGCATCTTTATTTAAATATCCTTTGTCTACTCAAAGTAAGGCAGAGCAGATTTCTATCTGCAGACTCTGAACTGAAGGAAGGGAATGATTTAATCCTCACCTAATATAAGTGCATTGACTTGAGAGAATAGCAGATTTGTTCTCTTGAATGCTCACAAATGAATGAAATCAAGAATACCTGGAAACGACTCTTCCCCCAGCTAGGAAACACGTGGTGCTTGTGCATCTCGATCGTTGTGGCTTCACCGAGGAAAGTACAGACACCCTCCGGCTGCCTGTGGTTTAGGTTAAACAACGCCCAGGGGGATGAAAGGATTTATTCGAGCCATGGCTACAAAACCTCTCTAACCAACAAGTCTTGTGGGTGAGAGGTGATGGCAGGATTGAGAGAAAGTCGTTCTGTCCAATACTGACAGACAGAGAGGTGAATCAGGCAGAGGCAAGACTTGGGTTGTAGCCTGCCGTGATCAAACTAACGAGACAAAAGGAACCCAACCTCCAAGAAATTGCCAGAGACATGCTTCCAATGATGACCTCTCAAGAATGCACAGCTGTACTTAAATGAAGTACCTGAAATATATTTGCTACGTCAAACGGTGAGATATCTTCCATGGCAAACCTCTCTAGTTAGCCAACGCACGTGGGAGCGGATGCTGCTGTCGGGGTAGGAAGCCAGGCAGGGATAATGTGCTGCAGAAATGCCTGGCTGAGCCTGCAGCTGTGGTAGCTGGTGCAGCTCTGCGGGGTCAGCAGAGCTTTTGTCATTAACCTGAGCTCCTCCTATTTACTCTTGTGCCTATAAATATAAGATATAACAACAAAGGCAATAAATAATATAATAAATAGTATTATTTATGCATTAACATTATATTACCACTGACCACTACTGGGCCATTAATTCAGAACTCCCTCTTTAATTCTGCAAGAAGACAGTGGTAATTTTTTTCCTACACAATTATTCTGCAACATGGTACCAAATGAAAAGAAGCAGGCACCCTCTCAAGGACCTGCTCCCCGCACTGACTTTGATGATCACCTGAACACTAAGAGAATGAACCAAAGAAAACCAAAGCCAACATACTTATAAAATAATCAGCAACTTATCAAATTCCTCCTTATTGATTTTTGTACATTATAAGCCAGGAGGTTTTAGATCTTTGGTGATCTGGTGACCAGCCTACGCTCACCTGCCATAGGACACTGCACCAACAACAACTCTGCAAGAGAAAACTGTTCAAATTCTGTGTGAAAGCATCCATTATGGATACAGATGCTGTATTTAGTTTAACTGATAATCAGTAATCACATTTTCATACGAGCATGCAAACAGTAAATTCACAAAGAGCCCTCTTCACCTCCCAGTCTCGGGATCAGCCTCTGCAATCCTTCTGGTCCTTTGTGTAATGAAACACTGCATTTCCCACACTACCAGTGAAACCTCTGAGCTGAGAAAAATTCAGTAAAATTCCCTTTGTAGGAGCCCAAATAAACATTTTTTTTCAGGCTCTCTGATGCCATGCTTTTTGCTCACTCAAGTTTTGCTCTGAGTTTTTGGCTTTGAGAATATTTAAAGTGCAAAATTCAGTCAAAATCAGCATGTTCCACTGGGTTCTATTTCAGCTTGATATAATTCTGGTGTAAAAATATACTCTGATTCAGTCTGACAGAAATTCAACCTGAAGTCTTGAAATAAGTCTCCTCCAAAATACGCAGAGAGATAATTTTTTCTTTAAATTTGGCTTTCAGGCCCTGGCCAAAGACTAACGCCCAAAGAGCAGCACCGGGTCTCCATCCCCACCCGCGGTCTGAGCTCAGAGCGAGGATGAGAGCATCCCTCAGGCTGCTGCTCCCTCTGACACAATTCTGCTCTTCTAGCAGCGCACACCAGAACTCGGCTTCATTCTCTCTTTGAAATTAAGGAGTTTAAAATGTTGTAGTCTTTTTCCAACAAACTCCAGGCCAGGGTTCTCTTCACTATATTTTCAGTAGAGGAAATTTTTAGCTGCCTTAGCAGATAATCAATGAGCTCCTAGTAATTGCTAATCACTTTCTTAGTAGATTCAGAAGCAGCACTGGAAAATGTGTACCACTAGTGATTGATGAAGCCGCTTCCCAAGCCCATCCGGTTATAACAGCAGCAGAGCGCTCACACCGGCGCTGGGTCGCGGTCGGAAAGGCGCTGTACGTGGCCGACGGTCAATGGGAAGCGCTCAACAGGATCACATCTAACTGAACAGTTTACAGCTACGGTATTTCAACAGCACTCTGCTTACACCCAGCTGCTGAAATGTAAAAAGTGTTCTCACAAGTCTAGACTTCTCACTTTCTTTGAAATGTTGTTATAAAACTAATCTAACAAGCTAATTTGGGAAAACTAAGGAAAACAGCCTACACAGTACTCTGATGCCAGGATACTGCTGTTTCGTCTCTGTTCCATTTACCCAGATGCTACTAGCACAGATGAAACAGGGGACATTCGTTCCTAAAGACAAGCCCAGAGTTCTAGGAAGGCCTTAGTAAGGGTCATCAGCACAGCAACGAACACCGGCCGCCCACGCGGGACCGAGGGCGAGGTTATCTCATGCACTAAGCGTTTCCATTGCCCACTCGCACTCAGAGCTGCATCCTTACGGACTCTGAAGAGGCACTGCAGGCTCAGCACCTCCGGAATCACCAAAACAGCACGCTCCGCTCCGTCCTCAGATTTGAAGCTTGAGTTCCACTGTCCCTTAAGCACGTGGGTTAACATCAGGAGGCATCATAACGGCAGCACTGTTTTATTGTGCTCCTGTGTTAACTGGAGCACGTCTTCTGAAAGGAGCAGGGCGAAATCACTCCAGCAGGGTTATTTGGTCTGGCCACCTCATTCACCATTCCGCTTTAGTGACAATTTAAGCAATTCCACCAAGTCTAACTCACTTCATTCTATTTTCTTCCTTTACAGAAAATACAGTTCTGAGCAAGTTTCATAACAGGTTACTCTTGCCCTTTGCAAAGATGTAATTTAGATTTTGCTTCATCTCTCTGTATTTACTGTATGTTAGCCTTGAACTTGAAAAGCTGAAAAAAAGGCGAAGAAACTGAGAAAATGTTGCAGTTACAAATTTAAACAAATCCAGGATGGCTGGGAAAAAAAAAAACAACCAACCTGCTGCAAGGAAGTGTTTGTGTGTGTATACAATATGTTGCTGATATTCATTGAATGGCAAATATCTGTGTTATGTTTTCTTATTTACACTCCTTTGCTCTTTCGGATTTTGTTTCCATAAGAACCAGAACTACATTTCAGCAAATTTTAAGAAAGGCCAGACCTCATCAGACTGAACAAAGCTGCAGAAAACCGGCTGGCGGGAGCCACTCCACCGCTCACAGAGAGCAGCCCAGGGACACCGGGTCACTGCCACCTGGGATCCTGCTGTTCCAGAGCAGCAGACCGGGCATTCCCTGTTTCCACACCTCCCCAGGACACCAGGGGGAATATCTCACCGGCACACTGCTACTTTTATTACAGCAAAACCCTGCTCTGATCAGTCAGTCTGCTAAAACAGTGCTGTGGGACCTCATGCGTGCTGTTCTGGAAACCATCCAGCTCAAGACTGCAGTTTAAAATACATTGATTTTTTTTCCCCTAAATGCCAGCCCTCCTCAGTTAATCCTTTAGTCATTACAGTCTCTTTCTGGATCACAGAGCAACAGCAGCAGCCGTGCAAGCTTCACAGGTGAGGGCCTGCCTGCAGCCCGGACCCGTTGGTCCTGCAGCAGCAGAGGAGGTGGCCGGGCGCAGCGGGGACGCGAAGCAGCCTGTGCCCGCGGCCAGCCCTCACCGCAGGAACCCTGCGCGAAGTTTTCCATTGCCTCCCCGACGCCTGCGCTGCACGAAGCACGCGCAGCTCTCCTGACAGCGCGGAAAGAGAGGGCAGATGCAAACACCAGATCAAAACCCACACAATGGTCTCCTCAGGCAGTGCTGATTTTGTCTCCTGAACGCACAAACCCCTTCCACCGCAGGGACCACCAGATGTGGGACAGAGGGGTAAGGATTTTCCTCGGCAGGAAATCTGCCTAGCTGCTGCGCCGGGGTGGTGATGGGGGAGGATTTATATTGCCAGGTGGTATTTTGGAGCAGCAAGGCAACAGATCTGTAAAACCATGCTAAACATTCATCTCAAACACTCAGGGCAATGAAGATCATAGCCAAAGCGCTAGGAATTAACCAGCCATGCCGCGAGTACTGGGTAGAGACAAAGGCCAGTACCCAAAAGCCTTGCTGGTTCCTGAACATCACTATCCATACGTTGTTAGAATGAACTCAGTCTTATATCCAACCAACGTTTTAACCAAGTTTTGCATCAGTTATCCATTGAGCTGGAGACTCCTAGACTTGTCTAACAATCAGATCTGACACTATTGGTTTCCAATAAATAATAGCATTTTTCATCTATGGAATAAATGTAATCAAAAACTCTGCAGGATCTTCAGTCTACTGTGACAAGCTAGGAAAAAATCATCTGTCACTCAAGTCTGACCAAAAAAGCTAGGAGCAAGGTCCTTCTGACATGAATAGGCTGGCAGAATTGGCTGATCACAGCCCCACCACCTGCAGACGAGCGTCCTTGTGAGAGAGAATTTTGTTTGGCAGGATGGACCAGATTCACAGATAATGACAGTAATTACCTGGAAACAGAAACGTCTCCTGTCAACAGGAAAGGAAGCTGCATTACTCAGTGGATTAGACTTTATTTTGTTATCTTGTGGTCATTTTGATCTTCGCTGATTTAAAACCAGGCAGAACCAAGTACTAGAACATATGACAGCATCAGTTTGAGGAGAGGGGTGCTACTCCTCTTCCCCGCCTAACCCGTTTGACAGCACAGCTGCGGGTGTCACTGTTTGTTAGTCAGATTCCTACCGCTCCACCCATGTATGAGTCAGCGACATGGACATCTTTTGGCTCTGTTCTCATACAGAATGATGGGCTGCAGGTAGCTGCGCTAATCCCAGGTGGATCATCTTGTATAAAGGACACCGGGAAAATCCCAGAGATCCATGTCCACGAATGGCCATCGGAGTGCATTCGCAGGGGGCACCACTTGGCATTTCTCTTCCATCCCACACAGCTCCACCCCAGAGGAGTCATCTATTTATGCCAGGCTAATCTGAAACCTGCTTCACAGACATCTCTGCACATCAGCCTCCTACCAGCAAGTGAAAAGCACACCCACCCATCATCTTCTTGAACGGGTAAGGTGAGAAGGCCAAAACTTACAAAAGTCCTAGAGTGACCAGAGGCCGCACATGTCCTTCAGGAGCAAGAGCTTTGGTAATAATTTTTTGTCTTTCAGAGCTACAGTGCCAGGAACATCTCACAGTTTCCTTTGAACATCTGCAGGTGCTTGAGCTGCTCTATGTGTGCAGATGGGAAGTAGCTGGTGCAAGGCAAGTCTTAAGCAAATTAGACCATTGTCCTGATTTTCTCATGCTTGCTGAGACTTTGAAACACAGCCTTAGGAAGAGCAGGGACAGTCGTCTGTCTAAATCCCCATATTCTTTTCTGCTAGCAAACTTGAAGGAGCATTTGCCAACCCCTCTCCACCTGCTTGTTGTGGGAAAACATTTGGGTTAAGCTGAAGGGCTGACATATCTAACATTCTCCCTCACCGTGTCTTGGTGTAGTTGCCTGTACCCCCATCTTTTCCCTAGTCTCTTCTCTCCAGATTGTGTGTGAATTTTCTCTCTTTTTCCTCCATCTGTACTTCTTCTATATTTGTTCCTTTTTGCCTAGTAGCTCTCCTCTCCTCCCACGTTATTGCTCCAGCTGAGCAGAGGGCAACCTGCTTGTTGCAGTGCCAACTGCGCTCCTTATTGGTGCTACCCAGCTGTGCAGGGGGCCACGAGGGTAAAAGAAGGGGGTTTGGCGTGATATATTAGGGTCAAGATCTCCCCTCTGGACTCTGAACTGTTCTCAGAGCCTATTGCAGCCTCAGCCACTGAGAGAGAAGGAGCGTGACATCAGGGGGCCTGGGGGCAATAGCAACATGCAGTTTCTCCCCGTCCTGTCCCACCCCAGTGCCACGTCCCTTGGTTCCTAGCCGCTCCGCAGACGCGTGCACACAGCCTGCCATGCTGCTGACTTGCTGTCTGAAGCTCAAGCCTTCTCCGATTCCAACCTGTTATTTTGCTCTTCCGGCACTCGCAACATCCACGTGCAGGACTGTCACCCACAGTCCTGGCAATGCCGCAAGTTTGGAACCAGGCAGGAAGAGCTGGTTGGTAGGCTCTGGGCGGTGGTGAAGGAGCGTGCTGCTGCCGCTGCGAAGTCAGGAATGGGGCCAGGCTACAAAAAGCTGAGCCAGCCCATATGCTGTAACACCCCCGCCCCCACCACCACATTTACCAGATGTTCAAGTGCACATTTTTGATTCATCCTCTCGTAAAGGTTGAAAACATTTAAAATTGAAGATCCAAGCACAGGCTGTCACCCTCTTCAAAAATGAGAGTGTTTGGAGATGAGGTTTGACTTCAAGATCATCAAAATAACCAGAGGGGGAAAAAAAAAACCCACAAAATTGTTCAAACCAGAAATCCAACCTTAGCCACTGTAAACTTCCAGTGAACTTCTTTGACATAAGAGAAACTGAAGAGAAAGGAAATGCACGAGCAGAACCTCACATCCTTAACTCATCTCCACCTGTGAGCAGGAGCTGGGCTGTGACTCCTGCCTGCCCACTGCGCAGGAACTGCGTTTTAAAGAACTGCTTAATTACGGCTCGAATGTAGCAACGCAGCCTGGCTCCAGACCCTCCTTTGCATCGGCCTATTTGAAGCTGGAGTGGAGCCCAGCTGCACTCTGAGGACTGCACCGTCATCCTGAGTGCTGGCTCTGCAGCCCATCTTGCCACCCACTCAGCAAAACAGCTGCAACTTTGCTGTACTGGATGCTTTCTGCGTGCCCTGCGTTTCGGGAAAAGCTCCTCCACAGAAAACATGAATCTCCCATTAACCTTAATAGCACCTAAATTTGAACAAAGGGAGAAAATATCATGCAATATTAATTGTGCAGTTTTGTTGAGAGCACACACTGTACCCATGTGAGTAGCTGCACAGTTTACACCCCCCTCAGTCCATCTGATCTGCTTTCAAATGGATTTGCACATGAAGAATGCTCTTTATCTTCATGCCAACCACAGGCATTTGCCTTCTGAGCAGTATTTGGAGCATCCAATGATTTTGGTGTATCAAAAAGATATTCCTCCCTCTATTCTTCCTCCTTTGGAAACAATCACCCTCTCCCTGCTCTGAAGAGTCCCCCAGCCGCGTAGCAGCAGGAGCTACCAACGGGCTCTGCGCTGCCCGCTCTGCCTCTGCCCACCAGTTGTGTCAAACACCTCCCGTGTTCAGGCCCATTAACCGATCACAACAGCTTGATGAGTTAGTGCTTACATAGACACAGTTGGCAGCTTCTAATTAAATAATTATGGCTAAGCAGCTGCAGAGAAGTTGTAACGTTCCACTAGAAAGCCAGATGTCAATTTTATTGGTCCTCAAAGTTTCAAGTGAAATGGCTTTGGGAGATTTGGACAGGGGTTTCTCTGGCTCCAGGTGGATTCTGTAGATACTGTGCCTGCTCCCAGACCGGCTGACCACAGCCGGACCCCGGGCATGCAGCCGCAGAACCTCCGCAGCTCCCCAGCGGCTCTATCGCAGCAAGCAGCCAATGGCACAGAGTGGGACAGACCGATTTGGATCGAGATAAAGAGAGTGATCTGGCATCCAGATAAAAGAGAGTGATCCGGCATCGCGGTCATTGCTTTAGCTTTCACCCAGGGAAGAGCCCTGTGAAAAATCCATCTCTGAGCTGTATCAGTGTCAAAACCCCACAAAACTGACAGAAGCCCAGTGCAAAGCCTGTTGAACTGGATAAAAGTCTTCCCAGGAACTTCAGCTGGATTGGGCTTTCCCCGCATTGGTGAGGGAAGATTTTGTGACACCCACTACAGACTTGCACTCTCCAAAATTTGTAAGGTACCTCTTGTCTCAGTACCTAACCCTAGCTGTAGTTCCTTGAAGGTAAAAATTTGAGTAATATGAAAATCAGGAGTCTGTGTATGTTCATTCATGCAAAACCTAACTTCATCCTCTCTTCAATTAGCAAACCATTGTGCCTATGAAGAACTTACACTTTTTCCTTACTTTAAATATAATGCAAACACAATTTATTCTAGTCCGTTCCTTTAACTACATTAATTCTCCTCCTATAACTTGCTCAAGACACTATGATTTCAAACACAAGAAGCCTAATAATAGAAATAATCTGTTGGAATATAAGTGGATCCTTGACCTTAGAGCCATTTTGCTAAGAAATCCAGCTAGAAAACTAATTTTAAGTAAATCTATGCACATAGAAAATACAGATGGCTTTTCAGGACGCTAACTTAAGCATCATTACATAAGCAGATTATGCTGCCTGTTGAGCTGAGACACGAGTAGATGGCGCTGAATCCGGTATCACACACTTACTATTCACTTCCTCGTACATCTTTCGTCTCAAACTTTTCTCAGCTCTCACGTTACGGAGCCTGCTAACTGTGCGCGCCGCATGCGCGCAGCAGCTCTGCCCGCAAAGCGTGATCCTTCCCTAACCCCTGCTGCCCACAGCAGCAGCTGGCTACAGCCCATTCCACAAATGGACCAGGGAAATGTTCCATCCTTCACCCTCTTGAAATGAAAATGGAGGAAAACAGCCTCATGAACCTCTCAAATATTTAAGCACGGCAGTTGTGGGACGATTTTCTGATACAGAATTATAGAATCAAAATTACCCTCATGTTACCATTGGTAACAGTGCCTCTACCTGAATATCAGCTTAGAAAGTTAACGAGCCTGCTAAAGCCATCAGCTAAAATTACCACAGCAGTATGTGATCTGATGTGATTGGGTAAGCAGGGCAGATACTTCGCATCGTGAGGACAGTTTGTTTTTGGTAGGCATGTTGCATAACAAGGCACAGCAACTTGCCTCTCTCTGCTCTGAGCCCTCATTTCAGAGCACAGCAGCTGGGTCCGAGAAGGTCTCCCGTTGAAAAGCAGCCAGGGGGCCGGGATTTTGCCTTCCCTTCCCCGTGTGGAAGTGTGGCAGGTTTGTTGACAGATGGCTTGGCTGACTGTGCTTGACTATTGTCAAGCAGCTATTACCTTTGTAAATTGAATCCCATTTGAAGATTCTTCTGTAATTAAATCTGCAGTGTGTTTGCAAGGCTTATATTGCATCCCACGCGTGCTCGGGAAGCGTGGAAGGCAGTCAGATGGCTGATCTACACAGCCGGAGCCAGCAGCGTCCCGCAGCCTCAGGGATGGGCTGCTTTTGGCAGTCTGTGCTGCCCCCTAGCCAGGACCAAGCCATTCCGTTCAGCCTTGCTTTACATTTCAAAAGCTTAAATTGAAGCGTATCCCCTCAGATGTAAATAAAGCCTCAGTCCGCAGCGAACACAAGGAAATTTGCACTCTTTGTGCTTTGAGAATTGTAGAGTCAGCAGAAGAGAGCAGTTTAAAACAGGTAGTTACATTTCCCTCAGAAATATCTTGTACTTACGGTAGAAGACATATTCGGTGTAGCTGGACCAGACCTTGTCGTCTGTGTACTGGTTGACAAAGGAAGCCGTCACCGAGGAGTTACAGGCCACCATGTGGAATCCACACTCGGACAACATGTCGAAAGCCCTCTCCAGGTGCTTGAACTTGAGATAAAACCTGGAGGTGTACCTTTCTGGAGCCCTGTCTGGGTCTCTGCTTTCATTCAAACTTTCTCCAAAGACCTCTTTGACCAGAGCAATCCTTCCACAAACCAAAATCCTTGGGACCCTCCTGAATTTGGCATCAGCTTGGCTCTCCCTGCCAATAGTGCATGACCCCCGGTACCCGATGGTAATGAATCCCCACTTCCGATCAGGCGGTAAGAGTGATGAGGGTGCGCATATTCTCGTGTCACTGCCTTGTGAGACCTCTTCATAGTCACTGTGGCAGTAATCATCAGGGCTCTGCTTGTTGTCATCAGGAGTCAGGAGTTTGACCAGGTCCGGGAGCTGGAAGTACTCAGCCTCCCTCTTCAGCCTTCCCTTCTCTGGGAAGTGGTCAGGCAGAACCACTTGCTTGTCCCTGAGATAGTCCAGAATATAGCGGAAAAGGAAACCATCTCTGTCAATGAAGAATCTTCCCTTGGAGTCCTTGGCCAGATCATTGGCTGTGTCTCTCTTTGGGGTGAACATTTTCCACAGCAGGGAGTGAGGGGTGCCAACCAAGGTGGAGTGGCGAGTGAAGTAAACCTGGCCGCCCACATTTAGTTCCACTACCTCCGGGAAGGAGTGCAGCCCCGGCCCCTGCTCTCGAGGAGGAAGGTAAGTCCTGCAGTTGCCACTTAGAGCCATGGTACTTTAAACAGAAATCAGCAGCACAAAGCAGCAGGACTATCAATCACATCAAAGTGCAGAATAAGGCTCCCAATATTAAGGAGAAACAGAGGGGAAAGGGGAAGTGAGAAAAAAAAATAGTCAAAAGGTTTGTTTAAAAAAAATCTGAATTGTCCATGAGTGACAGTGTGGCAGAAGTGGCTTCTACCCTAAGCCATAGAGGCTGGAGAGCAATCACTTCACGAAATGTAATCACATCATTAGATCTTCCAACAAAGCCATCAAAATCAAGGTCAAGCCAAGCCTATGGTCATTCACGGGTCTGCCAAAAGGGAAAACAAAATAAGACTGATATTATTCTTTTAAGCATAACAGAAGCTGCAACAGAAAAAAAAAGCAGATCGTTTGAGAAAGCCAAGCTAGATCTGTTGCTAAACAGGTCTATTTTTTTTTTTTTGCAAGTTCTATGCTTCTTTTTCACAAGTACTAATCAATGGAAGGACTACATATGACTTCACTGTTTAAAAGAAAACACGTACTTCATTTTTAAAGAAACATCTAATTTAGACATGCACATGAGGGAACAAGAACAGTGAGTCTTACCTTGGTTACAATTAATGCATAGCTCTTGTAAAGGAAAGCAAAATCTCAAGACACTCAGAACACACATACAGGCACACAGAGTCCAGTTAGTATGAAATCCGATCCCAGCGAGGGACAGAAAAGGCAAGAAAAGTGCTCCTAGCACCATCCATCTAGGTCTCAAGAGTTAAACCGAGTCACAGGAAAGTTAACCATGGCAGGTGACGAGGGAAACCAATACATACAGCACGATGGGGGGAAAAAAAAAAAAAAGCAAAACCACAACAAAAAACCCCGAGTAAATCCGACCGGGCTCTGCGAGCGCGGGGCAGGGGCAGCGCGGGGTGCGCCTTTCGGCTGGCTCAGATGACTTGCAGAAAGCCTGCAGCCTGCGCTAAGGGCAGGCGGGCTCCGGCGGCTCCCGCGGCGGCAGCCACCCGCGCAGCGCGGCCGGCGGCTCGCCCATCTCCTCGCCGGGGCCGCCGCCGGGGCCGGGCCGCTGCGGGGCCGCCCCGTTCCGCTCCGCCCCGCTGCGCCGGGCCGGGCCGTGGGGCCGCTCCCGCGTCCCTGCGCCGCTCTGCGCGGCTCTGCTCAGCGGCGCGGGGAGGGGAGCGCGGGGGGCGATGCCGATTGCATCATCTTAAAGGAGTCGGGCTGGGGTGGGCGCCCGCGCCCCGCGCCGGGGCCGGGACAGCGCCGGGGACAGCGCCAGCGGCAGCACCGCGGACAGCGGCAGCACCGCGGACAGCGGCAGCACCGCGGACAGCGGCAGCACCGCGGACAGCGCCGGGGCCGGGCCGCCGGCGGGGGCTGGGGGCGCGCTGCGTCCCGCTCCGCCGGAGTTGGGGTGAAGTTCCTCCCCGCTCCGTTCCTCTCCGTCCCCCTGCAGCCGGCAGCGCCCGACCCCTGCCCGCCCGCCGCCGGAACGTGCCTTTCCCGGCTCCGCGCGCTGCCTTCAGCCGGCGACGCAGGCGGGCGGGGTGCGAGCGCCCGGCGGGTGGGGGCTCCCGGCACCCACGCCCGTGGCTTTCAGGCAGGACCGGGATTTTATCACGCTGCGGGCACTCCTCATCTCCCCGGCGCCGACCCAGAAAGGGCAGGAGCCAGCAGCAAGGTGACCCGCCACCGCCGCCCCTGCAGGAGGGAGGAGGAGGGACCCCGGAGCAGGCTCGGCGTGGCGGGAGCGGCCCCGCACCGGCTGCATGTGCCGGGTCTTTAACGGGCGGGAGGGGAGTGGGGAGCCGCGGCTCCGCGCCCGCCCCGCGCCGTGTGCGCGCCGGCACCGCCACCTCGCGTCCGCGGCGGCGATCGCGCAGGAGGGGCCCGGCCGCGCTCGGCGGGTCAAGCGCTGCGGGACCAGGGGAGCCCAACAGCACCGGGGAAGGGGGGTCTGGGGTGCAGCCTGCTGCCGCGGCGGGATGTGGGCTCCGGGCTGCTCCATCGGACCCCTCCTCCCCCGCTCCGCTCAGCCTCAGGGTAAATAACTCGGCACAAAGCATCCGCTGAAATTAAGCCGTGAAGCTGCTTCAACAGCTCACCGAATCGCAATACGTGCCCAGCAGCGATTTCACCGCTGGTCATGCGATGGTAACAGGGAAGTCTGGCTTTGTGCCTGGCACACATTAGTTCTGGGCAAACAGGCTACTCAGAATGATAAGTGTATGGTAAAATAAATCCTTTTACTCCAGCATTAACCAAAACCTGGAGGGGAAGCTTTAGAGTGAAATTTTGTGTGAGGAAGTTACCATGTGCAGATTTGGTTTTTTTGCTGGCTGCACTTAAGTTGCGGATACTTCACTGAGATTCTTCTGAAAACATGGCAATACTTAAAAAATATATTAAAAAAAAAAGCTAACATGCTAATGTTAAAAGTACAATTTTCAAGGCTAAGGCAGAAAATCATTAATCTGTATACTTACAGACTTTTCTAATTCAAACCTGAGAGTTGAACAGTTAATCAAACCCTTAATTTTTACCTAAATCAAGTCTTTTTTTTTCTGAAGGAACTGCTGGGCTCTTGAAACAAGGTTCTGCCTCTTACTTCAGGATCTGATTTCTAATTTTCAAACCAACAGAATCTGGTGCTACTACAGGACTGCTAATTGTACCTGGGAGAGAGAAAAGACAAGGTATTGTCATCTTCCCTTGAAGTTCTGGCAGACCAGCTGAAGAAGTACTTGCCAAGTGCTCCATAACCCCTACAAGGAGGATTTAACAGTGTGATGTGAGACGTGTTAACTTAGGTGTCTTCATTACTTTTTTAAGAGTCGGGTGTAGTGAATGCATACGGGCTTCAACATCTACATGACCGGTCGGATGAAACACTAGCTTCCTTTGGGATTTAAGCTCATTAGTGCTGCCCCTGTTCAAACAAGAATTGCATCAGCTTTTTCAAATACTTTAGTTATTCATGTTAGTTAGTATGCTGTAATAATTTAAAAATCAATTTTCATAAAGCCAGCGATGTCATATTGGCAGGGCTTGAAGAATCAATTCACTCTGCACAGTAAAAATTGACCTTGTTCAGCCAAGCGCAGCAGCCGTTTGTGATCATGCAGTATGATTAAGATCCAAATCAGCAAGGCAGGAGGATGAACCTGGCCAGAACTTTTGGGGCTGAGTGGAGACAACGTGGTAAGTCTGATGTGCAGGCGCTTAGGGAATGGCATGGTGATAAGAGAGCCTTACCAAAAATTTGACGCCTGACAAGCTCCTGCGAAGCATTCTGACACAGTTACCTGTGATTAGCGAATACAGAGATATTTAAGCTCTAAGTCTTTTGGAAAATTATAATCAGAATTGCCCTTTGAAAAGAACAAAAAGCTTCGAATTTTAATCACAACAGCTTTAGAAATGCATTTGCACTTTTCAAATAATAAGATGAAATAATAAAAAGAAATTCAACTCTTGCTTTTATTTCTTTACACAGGATGTTCCAATCATTTGACTGTAACATAATTTCCTTTGATGAAATGACTTCAGTAGCAAAAGCAGCACACAATGCTTCCCTGTTAAACACAAGCCATTGACCAAGCCCATCAAAATGCAGCCTGAGAAGAGTGAAACTTGAAAATCTGGGCCAAACACACGGGTGACCTAAATGTAAGATATGTGTCAGGACCACACAAAGGTTCTTACCTATTCAGCTGCAGAACAGAACAGCTCATTTGATGAGCAGCTAGAGTTCTCTGATGGAAAAGAAAAGCAGCATCTATCAAAAGGAGGATGATGAAGCATGTTCCACTTTTAACAGATGCCTACATAACCTTCAATACAGCTAGGGGAAAATTTAGCCTGAGCTTAAAGTGGATGTTCCAAAAGTCACAGCAGAGCTCTGCTTAAACCTGATACACTAACGCTGTGACATCATTCACAGGTTTGAGGTCATTCCTTATGACAAAGTGCTAAATTAGCATTCGTGCTTTCAGGAAATCATGGGACAACTGACTTCACCAAATTCTGTGGGTGCTAAAAAAAGGTAGGTGTCTTAAAAGAAGCAGTAATGAATGTTAGAAAGAAAGGCTAGTATTCAGCTAGGTCTGTAGTAGCAATGGTACGTACACGTGTCACCTTACATCTTGCAGTGTGAATACACAAGCTATAAATGTGAATCAAGTCGCCCACGCACAGTGAGAAATGTAGAAGCTGTTTATCAGCATTTAGCAACAGCTTGCAGAACTTCAAGGCGCTCAGAGAAGTAGCAGTAATTTCCAGCAGAAATTGAAGGAGTAATTCCGGGAAGAAAAAACTATAGGTTGGATTTGGGACAGAGATTTCAGTTAAGAAGCCACATGGGAGCTTTCATCACTGTGGGTGATTTTTACACACAATAGCTAAAACTAAAAAAAAAAAAAAAAAAAAAAAAAAAAA
>WHYT01013428.1:418079-541145 GCA_009806455.1 Tetrax tetrax | reverse complement strand
CAACCCCCCCAAAAGATTGCACTGGTTCCAGATAACCAGAAGGCAAAAAATGTTGGTGGTCCTTTTCCCTTCAGTCCTACAAGGAAATAAGATGAGTTTTTATTTCTATTTAAATGCTTAGGAGGGGAGTTTTATCTATCAAACACAAAATACGCTCTCATTATACGTTTTTGGAAGGACTTGTAAGGTTGTAAGGGAATGATGTTTCTATTAGCATTTGTGGGCTGTTTAAGAATCTGGATCATTACAGCACTCTCTAAAATATGTGTTTGAGAACAGTTAAATGTTCGTTATTGACCCAAAGTGCTGCACTATAGTACCAAAACAGACAGGAAAGAAGGAAGGAAGGAAGGAAGGAAGGAAGGAAGGAAGGAAGGAAGGAAGGAAGGAAGGAAGGAAGGAAGGAAGGAATGAAAAAAGATGCCAGATGTCTGTGGTTGCTTGTGACGTAAAGGAGTTTTGTGACACTTCCCACTGGGAACAAAGGATGACAAATGCAATGATCTGAAATTCTCCAGAGGCATAGCTATATAAGGATATAAGACATCTGTATAGACGTGGGCTGGGTTTCCAAAAGAAGCTGTGAATTGACTCAGTGCTGAATATGTTCTCCCTAGAGAAGATATAGCTCAACCTATGTACTTCAGACTTAATTTGATTCAGACGGCAATGAATTTCTCCTCCTCCCCTTATAAATCTAATTAACTTGTTATAGAAATGTGTGAATTCATGGTGAGGGATCCCATTATCCAAGTCAAAGGCCAACAGCTTAACTTCACTGATTATTGTGGTAATTAGATTGGCTTAGAACCCATCCTTGTAACATATGTACTCTCACTCTTACATTGGAACTACTACTTTTAGCTTTAATGTCAGGTCAATTTCTGATCTGCGAATGTGGATGTGGATGTATGCTGTGTATGCATATATGCTTAAAAATTTTTTTTGGAAGCATGTTGGGAAAATGAGTGTGAAGATCACTTTGTTCCTGGGTACTGAGGTTGGGCTGTTCCAGAAACAAAACCTGCTGCTGGAAGGATTTGGGTTCTTTGGAAGCAGCAATGAGGAAACAGTTGCATTTGAGCAGGCTGATTCACTCTGCATTTTTGTTTGTGCTAACAGAATCTAAACTGCGATGAATTTGGAGGAGTTAAGCTGAAAAAGACAAGGTATGTCCTGGAAAGACTTGGGTTTTTCAGATGTTACAGTTGCTGTGGTTCGCCTTGAGCTGACAGCAGTTTACAAAGACTTCAAAAGTTATTTTATTCTTTGGTGAGAATGTCTTTTGCATTCTCTGGTTGGCAGTCCCATAAAATAGACTGGAGAGTTGATAAAATGAGTTGATACTGGAAAGCCTGTACTTCTCCAAAAATATTATATTTGCTTAAATATAAAAACTGCATTCTTGTAAAACATGTAGACTCATTTATTAGTAGTACTTCTAAAGATGCCAGTCAAGATCACAAGATTCAATTAGTCCAGGCCACATGCAAATACATCTGAAAAGACACATCTTCTCTTGGACCACTTCCTGCAAAATTAGATGCAAGCAACACTGAGGAGAGTATCAGAGACACGGAATCATAGAATCGTTAGGGTTGGAAGAGACCTTTAAAGGTCATCTAGTTCAATACCCCTGCAAGGAGCAGATCTACAACTAGATCAGGTTGCTCAGAGCCTCATCCAACCTGGCCTTGAACTTTTCCAGGGATGGGGAATCTACCACCTCTCTGGTCAACCTATTCCAGCATTCTACCACTACCATTGTAAAAAAAAAATCCTAATATCTAATTTGAATCTACCTCACCCTATTTTAAAACCATTACTCCTTGACCTGTTGCAGTAGGCCCTACTGAAGAGTTCCTCCTTGTCTTTCCTTCAGGCCCCCTTCAGGTACTGGAAGACTGCTATAAGGTCTCTCTGGAGCCTTCTCTTCTCCAGGCTGAACAACCCTGACTGTCTCAGCCTGTCCTCATAGGAGAGGTGCTCCAGCCCTTTGATCATCTTCATGGAAATGAAATGACTGTCCCTGAGGCATGAAATTGCCTGCCTCTCTCCCTAGTCTCGTGTCTGTTAGCCAGCAGAGTTTAACCCAAAAGTGATCATAGAATCGTAGAATCATAGAATCATAGAATCATAGAATGGCTAGAGTTGGAAGGGACCTTCAAAGGTCATCTAGTCCAACCCCCCCTGCAAGGAGCAGGGACATCCCTGATTAGATCAGGTTGCTCAGAGCCTCATCCAACCTGGCCTTGAATGTTTCCAGGGATGGGGCATCCACCACCTCTCTGGGCAACCTGTTCCAGTGTTCTACAACTCGCATTGCAAAAAATCTTTTCCTACTATCCAATCTAAATCTACCTCTAATTTAAACCCATTACCCCTTGTCCTATCACAACAGGCCCTACTGAACAGCCTGTCCCCATTTTTCCTGTAGGCCCCCTTGAGGTACTGGAAGACGGCTACCAAGTCTTCCCAGAGCCTCCTCTTCTCCAGGCTGAACAGCCCCAACTCTCTCAGCCTGTCCTCATAGGACAGGTGCTCCAGCCCTCTGATCATCTTTGTGGCCCTCCTCTGGACCCTCTCCAACTGGTCCATGTCCTTCTTATGTTGGGGGCTCCAGAACTGGACACAGTACTCCAGGTGGGGTCTGACCAGGGCAGAGTAGAGGGGCAGAATCACCTCCCTCGACCTGCTGGCCACGCTCCTCTTGATGCCCCCCAGGATGGGCTTGGCCTTCCGGGCTGCAAGGGCACATTGCCAGCTCATGTTGAGCCTCTCATCCACCAGCACTCCCAAGTCCTTCTCCTCAGGGCTGCTCTCGATCCATTCTCTGCCCAGTCTGTATTTGGTATTTGACGCTAATGCATCCCTTGATACAGAGGCATTTCTCTGGACATGACACATTCTCCAGAGACAACAGTCCCTCCACCACCTGGAGTGGCTATCTTACTTCTTTAAATTACATTTACAAAGTATTACCTTCACTGTATTCACATAAAGACTATATCTGTTGTCTCTCCTATTCCTCTTCCAGGCCAGTTCCCACTAAAAACCAGCATTTCCAGAACAATACCCTTGTAGCTATATCTTGTAGCGTGAAGAGACCCTGGAAGAGACTCGGCCAGTCCAAAGCAACTCTGTGCTCTGCTCAGGCATGCACACAAGTTCGCTGAAAACTGACATTAATGGGTTACACTGAACCCATATATGTGTTTGTCTCTCTTAATCATGCCCATGTGGTTCACTAGTGCCCTGGGCTGAACAAGGAAGAAAAAATTCCTGTTGGTGTTTCTCATATGAGGTCACATACACATTTACAGCTCATTTCTTAAGATCTAGCACTAACCACCCTAGCTAAGCCATAGATAATTTTCAATATCTTCTCAATGCTAAAAGCATTAAATAGAAGCTTTTTATGTTACACATGGGACATTTTTTTTCTTGTGCTACCTAGACCCTCTTCATACTTTCACAGAATGAGAGTACTCTCTGAATTTTTAAGTAAAATTCTCTTTTTGCTGTGGCAAGCTTCCTTTTTTCATGCTCCAAGGGAAACACTGCGTTAGGCCAAATGACTCAACATAGTTTGGGAAAAGATATAACTACTAAGGGTACTCGTTGTGAAAGTTCATCTCATTAAAGGTAGTTAGGAAGCAAATCTCAGGATGAAAGGAGAATTTTGTGAACTTTTTTTCTGAGAGCATATTAATCCCTAGCAAGATAAGGTATGGTACGGAGCATGACTGGTTTGACCTGTAGTAACTCCTCTGAAACTACTCAAGGGATGAATTTGTCAACCTTGATCTGTAATCCTTTATTTGTAGACAGAGTTCAAATTCTTTTCATTATGTTTATCCTCACTTTCTGTTCTCCAAAAGCCTGTGGGACACAAAGTAAGAAAAATCAGCAAACTAGTGTGGTATTAGTGGAACTTGCCATGAGGAACCGATATAGGAACTATGACACATTTTGCAGAAACAGATATCTTTGTAGGAAGGCTGATTCACCACCAGTAAACAGACCAAGAACTCACTTTTTAGAGGACCAAGTCAAGATAGCAAGAGACACAGCCTTGCCCAGGAGAAATATGGTAAAATGTTAGATATATTTTTGCTACACATACAGATTTTCACAGTTCTTCCATATTCCTATTTCTGACTGATATTTATAGATTTATCTGGTGAGTTCCTGATCCCAGTGATGCAAGTATGAACCATATTTGAACTGGACCTAGGCAAACATCTCACCTCTGGAGAATGAGTGATTGAAAATGAATACTCACACATACCCATCCAAGGTGAGACTAGTGGAAGAAGGATTATCTATGAGGATCCTTAGGGGTCAGGATGAGGAGGCTGGTTGGACACTCTGAGGTCCACAACTATTGAATGCGTTCCCTCTTCCTACTGTGTGGGTGTGAGTTTAATCTCCCAAGTGTACTGCTTGTGCAAGAAGCAGCAGAGCAGTTTGCAGGGTGTAGGCTTTCCTTCTCCACAGCATCTGTTCCATCTGTAGCTAAGATCTGACAGCTTCCAGGTTGAAGTGATTTCACCTTCTTTTCAGGTCATACCTCAGAGTGAACTCTGTAGTCTAGCAAGGCTTAATGCTTAGCAAGCTATTGGCAGTAATGCTATAGAGAGAGGAAACACCAATGGTGAAAATTTCTATGTCCCAACAGAAACTTTCTGATAATAAAAGGAATAATGGTCAGCAATTTCTCTCAGCAATTGATTAATTGATCTGGATTCTTCCTTTTAGGACCATTTAATCTGTGCAGAGATGAGTTGATGCCTCATTCCACTTCATGAACTCTTTCCTGCCTCTGTGCAAGACATAGAACCATCTGCACGGTTTATTTGTCTCTATTTTCTATTTCTTCTGTCCTCCATGTATTTATTTCTCTGTATTTTTACCTTTACTAGTGGCATAGTTCCAACTATTTGTTTGAACTGTATCTCTTCATCTAGTCAAGACAATTTTTCTCTGGGCATAAATTTGATAAGAAGCTCATGTAACGTACTTACTTCTTGTATTAGTCTTCTAGCTGAGGTCACCAAGGGCCAAGAATGGGACCAGAATATTGTAGTTTATATGTGATTTTTATAATAATTTGCAGACATAAGGCTTAAGGTATCACATTCCAGATAAAAAATTGAGATACAGAAGAGATTATGGACCTAGTTGGCACTGAAAAAGAAGATGCTTTGAGTTTTTACATATTAAGCAATCTCGTATGTTCTGTCATTGCCCTTGCCCATGAGCAAAAAGGTGAGAGAAGCTGTAATTGGGTTAATCCTTTGTATTATGTTAACAGGCATAGGAAAATGCATCCTGTCCAGGATATCTAAATAAAGTCAATTTCTGATGTTCTGACTTTACAGCCAGATTTTTCAAAGCTTGACACCTCTTTAAGGATAATACTATCAAAATAGCTCATCCTTCTCTCAAACAGAGAAAATTTCAGCTGACTTGCTGCTGATCAGAATTTTGCATGTGTCTTTGAATGATTTATTTACTACTGAGACCTGCCCTTTCTGGGTCACTTTCTCTTTACTTCATATGTTCATCCTTTCAGCAATATGCCATGTCTTATTGACACTTCCTACACCTTAGAATTAACATACTATGATGTCTTCCATCCCCAAACATATTGGGACAGCTAATTTTGATTCAGAACCTGTAGAAATTAATGTCTTCCTTTGCTGCTACCTTGTTTTCTTGTGCCCCCTGCTGCAAAATTATCTTCATTATTAATTTATTCCAGCTTTGTCTTCTAAGAGAAAGCTTGACACTTACTCAACCATGACTCAGTTTCCTTTATTACACCTTTATTTTCTTCCAAAAACCTATGTAAACACATCCTCCACAGGTTATATATCTAACGTTAAACCAACCCTTGCAGAACATTACATGTTTCCTCAATAGATGGGTAGTAAATTCTTGAACTAATTGAACATTTTTTTTAATAGAAAAAGCATTTGAACTGCTGTCTAAAAAGTTTGATGACAATGCAACTGCAAAATAAAACCATTTGAATTTTGAAAAAGAATTGGATTTTCTCCCAATCTTACATACCAACTCCATCATTACACCTAAAGCTCTGGTTCTTTACTTCCCACTAGTGAGTTGAGAAGTCTTCTGTTCTCTTAATACGGGAGGAAAAAAAAATGTGGAATGAAATACGATAAGTCTTAAAGCTCTATATGTAAAGACAGATTGAGGATGCCAAATATGAAATTACACCAGATGGCGTCTATGAACACAACTGGCTTATTACACAAATCCAAAGTTATTTCGCTGTAGTTTAAGAATTTATATTGGAGTTTAAATTCCAGCAAAATTCCTTATATAAATGCAAACTCTTATGCAGAGTCTAGCTCTAGGCAATTCCTGGTGTTACATCCTTCTCAGGTATTCGAGGTTTTCTTCGGGGTTAATTTAACAGAATATGTGCAGTAGCTTGGATTTTGGATGCTTGAATACAACATTTCAAGATTTTCCTCTGCTTGAGAACTTTTTCAGCACTGTATTTTTATATATGTTTTTTGTTAGAAAAACTATTTTCTTTCCTGAGACTTAGACTGATGAGTAATGTTTAGCTGTAGACCAATTTAATACAAGAATTAAGATGACTTTAATTAATACAAGAATTAAGATGAATTTCAGGTACATATTTGGTAGTGCAGACTTCTCATGGTCTTACAAGATCCTGTAAGCACTTATACCCCCAGTTTTAGTGCCTTCACAAGTTTGGACACCTTTGTAAGATCTCAGCCATCTCCTAGAGATATCTAAGCCGTAGGGATAGTAGCCAGGGTTCAAATAACCTCTGGGCAACTCCAATGGCTTCCTTTTTGAGATTCACAAAGAGACAAATATGAGATTTAAGCAAAGTGGTGCTTATTTCCATGTCTTGATAGGAGTCTATTGACCAGAAAGTTACAAATCTTTAATCCCATAGTACCTTTAAGAATGTTGTTGTTGTTAATTTCTGGTTGGTTTCCTCTTCCTTTAGATATTTTGACTTCAGTTCCTGGGTTTGCTGGATGCAGATTCTAGGTAGCTGATTCAAAAATTGGATCATTATAGCTTAAAGCATTGTCACTTCATCTATTTCTTCTTTCTGAGGAAAATGCACAGTGCAGTCCCTATATTTAAGTATAAGATATTTTGACTGGCCTCACGACTCTTGATACACTAAATTCAGGCTTTTTATGAAAACAGGTTAATGTGTTGAAAAGCTGATTCTGAAAATCTAACTGCAAAATTCTAGGAGATATAATTTTTACCCACTTATGTAATGGTTTTTGTTGTGACAAATTTCCTACATTTTCATTATGATTTATAAAGTCTTATGCATGTTCCAACTTTCAGAGAAATCTGTCAGCTCTATTCTTATAAGCTGAGTCTTTAGTTTGAAACTTCTAAAATTGTTTGAATATCTTGTGGTTAATATTAACTCTGACTTTTTTTTTTACTCCTGCATCTTTCTTTTTTTTTTAACCCACCTGAATGTGCGCCGACTTGATGCAATAGTTACTCAAGCATCTTTCACTATTGCCTACTGTGGTGTCATGTCTTGCCAAGAGTTAGGGAGGGGAAAGGGACATCCTCCTATTGTGTGACCTGTTTCCTTTTCTGCAATCGCTTGCCTTAACTGTATGCTGCATTTGGCCCCTTACATCTTCTGTGATTACAGGGAGTAAGTCCTGGCTTGAGCTTGTGCCTGCAGGGCCCCTTCCAATTATCATCTGGCACCCATTAGTCTTGCCAGCTTTAGAGAAATGTATGTTTTGTGAAACTTCTCAGGCCTCAAATCAATCTATTTTCTTTCTTTCCTTCTTTCCCTTTCATTTTTTGATAGCAATTCAGATACGATTGTCTATTTCTTCAAAGCAACCCATTTTGCCTATCCTGCACTGTACTGTTTGACAAAGTGAGCATTGTTAACAGCAGAAGGCACAAAGAAGTCCTAGAGTTGACATTGCAGAATGATTTCCAGTCTTCTTTTCTCAACACTCCCTTTCAAAATATTTTTTTCAAAGTACTGCATTTTCTCAAATGCTTCTGGGGTGTTTTGCTTGTTTAGTCTACTCCAGCAGATAAATTCTTTTTTTTTAATCAAGATTTCTGGTGCTAGAACATGGAAGTAGAATCTCACATAAATATTTTGTGTTCACCAAAAATAAGTTATGTAGGAATTAAAGAAATTTGAGGTGTTACTTGGTGAAATTAGCCAGAATTTGACTTGAGTCACGGGTCTCTGAAGCTCTTCCTCCACACAAGTAAATCAAATATAATTTTCTTGCTCAATTCCTCAAATGCAGTGTGCAGTACAACAACATTTTTCTTATGGCTATGACTAGTAGACACAGTGGCTGGATACAGGACTGCAGGTACATAAACTGGAGAATAAAGTTAAAAATGCTTCTCGCAAAAGTTTTAATGATCCAAAACTTAGGTGCTTAGTGTGTTATCTTCATGACAGGAATACAAAAGACTGTGTGAAGTGTATAGCTTTCCTATAAAGTGTTTGTGAAGAGTTAACAACTTCAAATGTAGTTCAAGATGTTGAGGTACACTAAAGAGGGAGCCACGATCATAGCCAATGAACAAAGCTGAGAGGCACCATGGAAGCTAGGGGGTCTATCTGAGATCTCACCATTCTCGCTGTTCTCAACATCTGACTCAGAGCTGCCTCAGTTTTACCAACTATTTTCTTTGCAGTATCACTGCACCTTCAAAAAAAAAATAAAAAGAGAATAGGCTGCACTTCTGTAACTACAGCACTTACGCATAACACGGGAGACCCAAGTTCAGCATGGTCTCTTCCCTTCTAGCATATAGTCTCCCCATTCCCTGACAATTGTAGTAACTATCTAATGATAGAATCATAGAATCATTTAGGGTGGAAACCATAAACCTAACACTACCAAGTTCACCACCAAACCATGTCCCTAAGTGCCACATCTACATGTCTTTTAAGTACCTCCAGAGATGATGACCCACCCACTTCCCTTGGCAGCCTGTTCCAATACTTGATAACCCTTTCAGTGAAGAGACTTTTTCTAATGTCCAATCTAAATCTCCCCTGGTGCAACTTGAGGCCATTTTCTCTCATCCTATCACTTGCTACTTGGAAAAAGACACCAATACCACCTTGGCCGTAAGATCCTTTCAGGTAGTTGCAGAGAGTGATAAGGTCTCCCCTCACCCTCCTTTTCTCCAGAATAAACAACCTCAGTTCCCTCAGCCACTTCTCATAAAACTTGTTCTCCAGACCCTTTGCCAGCTTTATTGCCCTTTTTCAGACACACTCCACCACTTCGGTATTTTTCTTGTAGTGAGGGGCCCAAAACTGAACACATTATTTGAAGTGTGGCCTTACCAGTGCTGAATACAGGGGGATGATCCCTGCTCCTGCTGGCCATACGATTCCTGGTACAAGCCAGCATGCTATTGGCCTTCTTGGCCACCTGGACACACTGCTGGCTCATACTCAGCTGGCTGTCGACCAACACCCTCAAGTCCTTTTCTGCCAGGCAGCTTTACAGCCACTCTTCCCCAGGCCTGTAGCGTTGCATGGGGTTGTTGTGCTGCAAGTGTAGGACCCAGCACTTAGCCGGATATGCCATACTACTTCTTCACCATCTTCCTGATTGGCATTGTACCTCTGTCCACTAAAAAACTGAAGATTTTCCAGAACCTGTGAAGGGAAGAAAGGGAGAGAAAGAGATAAAGTGCAAATATACACGAGAGGGGTTATAATTTTACAAACTAGTGGTTAGAGCAATCTTCAGCAAAAGGAAGAGTGAGAGAGGAGCATATTGGGCCTTCCTCCTAGAAGTTATGTCTTTTTTCCAATAACTGTTTCAACAATCTTAAAATGGTGAATCAAGTGCTTTTGTGATTGTTTTCAAGGGTTTAATGACACAGTTGCTGAGTCTGTGCAAAACCAGAACAGCATCAGGCTGCTACAGAAGGACAGTGTACACTGCAAAATTGCAGCTTTAAGCGGGAGTTTGCCTAGAGTTTGGGTTCCCAGAGTCTGAGGGCTTCTTACATTGCAGTTTCAAACTGCAGTACTACATCTCTATGTCAGATCTAGTCCAGAGCTAACGGACTCCACCAGATAATGCAAAAATGCTGAAAATAAATTACTAGACATGAATGGCCTAAAATGCTTTGCTTCTATATTTGCCAAGCAAAACATTACACGGATCTAATTTACTGCTTCTGTTCAGGCAACCAGCATTGCTACACTAAATGTATATCCTTTTCCATGAGGAGGAGCAGAGCCAAAACCTGCTGTTCATTTACCATCCTCCTCACCTTGATGCTAGGAGACAGATGAAACCCTGGAACATTCCTCCTCTTTTGGCAAAACAACAGCCTGAAGTCTAATTGGTGCAGTGCATTCATTTTTTTTGACGTGCACATACTTTCTAGATGACCTTAAAGAGGAGTTACTGACCTGATGCACCTCATGATGGTCTTGCCAACAATTCTCCCAGTAATTTCAAGAGTAATCGGAACAAGCCAAATATTGACATGTTGGGAGTAAAATAAACCCTTAGCAAAACAGTCCTCCCACTTACACAGAGATGGTAGTTAAAGTAAAGTAAGTATATTTTAAAAATGTCTGTTGCTCTGGCTATCATTCATCAGTATTTCACAGTATTGTATAATTATACTTATTCAAATAATCAAAATGTTCCATTAACTGGAACCCCTTTGAAAATCTCTGCTAGGCCGTTAGAAGGTTATCCTTGACTATACAAGCAGTTGTATGACTGTAGCCTGGAATATAAAATCTGTCCTAAGAAATTCTATGATTCTGTGAATCCAGTGGGACAGGATTTAATACACTCTAATCTGATTACTCTCAGAACTAAAGGAGGTTAGATAATGGTAGAAGTTAATGGACCAAATTGCTTTATATACATCCTGTGCAATTCTGTTGAATTGACCTGGTTGCACAAAGGATGATAAAGGCACAATTTGTTCTGACAGTCCTCTACTCAAACACAGCCTTCAAAGTAAGTTTCAGAGTCTGATACCCAGCTCAAGATTTTTCTTACATGTTGGTATTCATCATTCTTTGTTCACTTTTGGGACAAACAGTTTTGGGGAAGATTGTTCAGACATGGTTGAAAGGGCCTCAATTTTCAATATACCAAAAGAAAAAATATTAATAAATCAACACAAAAAGCTAATATTTATTGTGGTTGTGTAGTTTTAAAGAGGTAGATTTTCTAGCCCTGGCATTCTTCCAGTGAAACTTGTCAAACCAGGTTACATCTGAAATGTGCCGGCAGCCAAGAATATGAGAGCTCAGCATGACGATGTGTAGAGGCTTGTTTGATTTGGGGTGATTTTCACTTTTCATCAAAGAAACTACCTGATCTTCTTTCATGGGTAATATTTCCAAGGCTCATTATTATTCTTTTGTTTGCTTTGGTTACTAGGGCTCATTGGAAGAAATATCACATTTAATTTAGAGTTTCTTCATTATGAGACACTTCTTGTAAAGATGCGGTGTTCTGCCTTTTTCTTTTGACTTCTAAGCCATAAAACCCTCCCTGCCTTTGCAGTCTTTATTGACACCCAAGGGAGGCTATGTTGCATAACATGTCAGACTTGATTTGTTTGTTTTCCCTTCCCAATTGTCTCTATTTTTCTAGGGAAAAATTCTTCAAAATTAATCTTTTTCAGACACAAATGACAAGAGCTTATGTTCAAAACATCACTGATTCCATAGTATAAGGAAACTAATTTCATGTGGCAACATGAACACAGGAGATAAATGATCAATTTACTCTGTCTCAGTTTAGAGGCAGTAAAATACAGACCAAGGATTGTAATTTCTTTGAACATGGTAACTCAACTGGCTGTGATTGTCCAAGCACACTTCTAATTAATTTTTCAATAGAAGGAATTTTCATTGTTTTTCTATTTGAATAAGCACCCAGTTTCCCAGTCAAAGTAATCGTAGCAGCTTAGGTCTGATTCTAGTGATCCCCGTTGACCTGAATGCAGTATACTATTTTTAGCTTATGTTAGTTCATGGCTATGAAGAAACAAAGGTGCCAAATAGACAAAAGAAACCTAGAGGTCTGTGTCATCACAGCTTGTTGGAGTTTCTGTATGTGAAGCAACAATCTGTCTGGATTGTTCTATGTTTCTGTTTCAGCTTTCACTTCCCAGTTAATGGAAAGGTGTTATTACTTGGTAGGTGAGAAAGTAATGAATAAATATTGAGTATTAATTAAATAAATATTATGGTTTTGTAATAAGTCCCTTCTGTCTATTCCCAATTCTTCTTCCTTCCTCCACTGTCCAAATAAATTTTCCCTCCCCTATCAAACACTACTTCTAGTTCTCCCTGTTTCAGTTTTCAGTCCTCATTCACGTAAGATTTCTCTTTTCACTGGAAGTATCTCTAGTCCTGTCCTGCTTTTCAAAGACAATGACCAAAACCTCCTTCATATTCGCTCTGGAAATTAGAATCATGTCTCATTTGCAGATTAAAACTGTCTTTTCATAGTCTTCCTTAGTTAGTGTCTTGTAGACACTCCTGTGGAAATGACCCTCATGGATCTTCCCCTTTCCCTTTGATTTTGTTAAAGGCATTAAAATACAACTTATTTATCTTCCTTCACATATCATCAAACCAAGTTTCTCCTGCCTAGAATATCTTGCTTGGGGTACTCTCAATGTCAGTTTAGTGTACAACATACCTTTCTAACAGTTTATTTTTTTTTTCTGGTTAGGTGGAGCTACTCATCTTTCTGAAACAATTTCTGCAAGGTGTACCACTCCCAGTATTTATTGCTTCCTCTTTTATAAACGTTCCTCAGTATAACACCATCTCAGTTATTTGGCAGCATCCCTATGATGAGTTTACGTTGCAACTTGCAACACTGGTGTGCAGATACAGCTAAACTGACAGAAGCCAAATATTTGTAGAATATTTGTGGGGTTTTTTTTGTAAAACATGAAAAGCCTAGGATCGTTCAGAAGCGCTACATGTAACTGAAGGGAAGAAGACAACCATTTTTGAGTGAGAGGAAGGAGAGAGAACAACTTCTTAACAAGAGCAAACTGAAGGAGCAACCTGGCAAAACAGGTTGGAGCTGGTTGCTGTTTTGCACCCAGCAACAGCTGATTCTGCTGCGCTGATTGGCTGCAGCACTGACAGAGGGTGAAACAAATTTCTGTCAGACTCCTTGACTCTGAGTGGTTTCCAAACAACATAGATACTGTGGTGACGGACCAAAGAGAGAAAGATAGGATCTGCTCCATTATTCTGCTTGGAGCTGTTTAGACCTAATTTTTTTAATTAACAAAACTTCAACTAGACTCCAGGTATCACTGGCTGCTTGCTATGCAGGAAGATTATTCAAATTGTCAGCCATGTTTGCTCATGCTGAATTAAACCACTGAAATTGTGTGTGTTGCCCGGGTCAATGCAAACGAAGAAGGGACGCTACCAACAAGAGAAGTTAAGCCAAGAAGCACTTCTGTGGGGGAAGAGGAAGGAAGCAGCATACAAGGAGAGGAAAATTCTTCTGAAGACAGTTTAGGAATCCATGCTACTTTGAAGAAGAGCATTGATCTAAACACTTAAAATATAAAAGTTTATTCTGAAGTGAATATCTCCTATGATCAAGCTGGATTTGGTCTCACCTGAGAACATAAAGTCCTAGCAAATGAAACCAAGCTTTTCAAGCAGGGACACGTTGGCTTTCAGAAGCCAGTGAAGCACTTTTCACAGCAGTGTTGTGGGCCACGCTGCAAATTGAGTGAAAACCCTTTCCAAAGAAAGGCTCTTGGTCTCAATCCAAGTCCCACCCATTACCCTCTGCAGAGTGAGTCAGAGCTTCCTAAACATCCATGATGTTATGCCAGCACTTTCTTCTGTGATACGTAAAGTGTCCTCTACCCTGGTGTCTTGTAACAGAGATCTAAATGATTTTATATATGTGTTGAGCTGGAGTTTCTAAAACACATATATCCAAGGAGAAATGCCTGTTTGGGAAGCAGATTCCGAGAACAATCAGGAAGAAGGTAGAGGAACAGAGCTAATAAGAACTTTTTACTGGAAGGATATTCCTGGCTTTCTTACCTCTACAGAACTTTTCCTCTCTCCTTACTCATCCCTCCAGCAGCACTAAGCAATGTGTTCCAATATTGTTTCAATATATGACTAACATAATTAGCTTAATGTTTCACTCCTTCCTCATATAAACCTGACAGTAAATTATAATTCCACTCTAAGTAAACAAACAATGGCATGTGGGGCCTCTTTTGATGAATGTTTGTGCAAAAGAAATTGCAGAATATTGTGGAGGTAAGAAAAGCAGTAACAGCTGTTCAGCTTAATATATTTCTTTTACTTGCCTTCGGTTCCAGCAGACATATTCAATTCCTCTGAAGAGATGTACATTTTTCCAAGCCAAAGTACGCATCTAGTCCTGAAATTCGGAGAAGTCATTTGCTTCAATACACTCATGCTAGCCTTTGAGCCCTTCTGTGAGCAGGAGAAACAGCAGATTTGAGAAAAGCTGGATTACAGCAGCATAAATGCACCCTAACATTAACTGTGGTGACAACCAGCTGCATGTTCAGGAACAGATATCTAGTAAGGGTGCAGACAGGGAAACGGGGAGAGAGTTTGCCAGAGACAAGCAACTTTCTGGAGATGTTAGCTAAGTTATGCTGACAGTTATATACACACAGTGCTATGCACTACTGGGTAGAGAAAGCAATGGCAGCTCTGAACATCTCAGTAAAATATTACAAGTCACATTAGCAAAGCATCCCATACATCTAACATACTGTGGTCTTCCACAGGGATAGTATCCCAGGCTGCCTCCCATTGTAATGTCTGCAGATTTCTTCAGGTACCAAGCTGCCCTCTTCCAAATGAGCTTGGCTTTCCATAGTGTGAAGCAGATGCGACACAGCATCCCTACATGGGTATAGCTGGGAGGAGTGAGCTGGGAGCTCCTGACTTGTACACCTGTGGGAAGGCCAGCAGACTCATAGATCTCGGATCTCTCTTCACATCCTTCAGGAAAGATGTCAGAAAAGGTGAATATCTTAGTGGCAGATATAGGACTGGAATTTTCAAAAGCAAAAAGTTCTGACTTCTCTTGAAAACTCAAGCACGTCATAATCTTTTTTTCTTGGAAAATGTTACAATTTGTGTATATGCATGCATGTGTGTTTATCCATATAACATGCCTCTGTGTGCATGCATATGTATGTGTGTATATGTATACATGCAACACATAGATAGATTTTAATGATTATCCTTCATTTGCTTTTGCTTTCTATTTCACGTCTGTCGAAGCACCATTAAATTGCATAGAAAATAATACAGTGAAGCTTGTTAAGTCTGTCCGTTTTGCACTGTAGGAAATTCAGAAGGACAGAAAAAATATCATGTAATTTACAAACATCAACTTTACTAACATTACTTCATTATTTGTATTCATGCATTTGTTTGAAATAATGCAAATTAAGTATTAAGCTTAAGAAATAGATATAAAATATTTGTAATGCAGCTGACAGGTTGACCAGAGAGTGCTACCACAATTTTTTAATAAACATTACAACAGAACTCGAATAGTATTAGAGAGATGTTGCTGTTTGTAAAACATAGAATCACAGAACCATAGCATGGTTTGGGCCTTAAAGATCCTCTAGTCCAAACATCCTGCCCTGGGCACAGATGTCTTACTAGATCATGTTGCTCAAAGGTCCTTCCAACATGACTTTGAACATTTCTAATAATAGGGCATCCAGAACTTCTGTGGGCAACCTATTCCAGTGTCTCATGACCTTCATTGTAAAAAATTTCTTCCTTATATCCAATCTAAATCTACTCTCTTTCATTTTAAAACCATTGCACCTTATCCTGTCACTAGAAGCCCTGCTAAAAAGTCTCTCTCCATCTTTTCATTAATGCCTGTTTATACATTGAAACACTGCAATAGGTTCTTCCTACATCCTTCTCTTCTCCAGGCTGAACAACCCCAACTCTCTCAACCTTTCCTCATAGGAGAGGTGTTCTGTCCCTCTGGTCATTTTTGTGGCCCTTGTCTGGTCCCATTGTGAAAGGTCCATGTCTTTCTTGTACTGGGGACCTGAGAGCTGGATGCAGTACTCCAGGTGGGGTCTCATTAGAGCGGAGTAGAGGAGGAGAATCACCTCATGTGACCTGCTGGCCACACTTCTTTTAATGCAGCCCAGGATGCAGTTGGCTTTCTGGGCTACAAGTGCATATTGCCAGCTCATGTCTAGTTTTTCATTCATGAATATCACGAAGTCCTTCTCTGCAGGGCTGCTCTTGGTCCATTTGTCCTCCAGTCTGTACTGATATTGAAGATTGCCCTGACTCACATGCAGGACTCACACTTGGTATTATTGGACTTCATGAAATTCACAAGGACCCATTCCTCAAGCCTGCAAAGGTCCCTCTGGCTGTCACCCCTTCCTTGAAGCAAATGAACTACACCACTCAGCTTGGTATAAACTGCAAAGTTACTGAGGGTGTGGTAATCCCAATATGTCATTGATTAAACTGTTAAATAGTATTAATCCTGGTATGGAGAGAGGGCTGGCAACTGTATCAGCTAATCCTCTCAGGACATTGGGATGCATCTTTTGGAGTCCGATGGACTTGTATATGTTCAAGTTCCTCAGGTGGTCTCAAACCCGATTTTCTCAGGATGATCTTTCTCTGACTGATTTTTTCTGTTTTTCAAGAACGAGTAGTCTCAATTAACCATTGTGTAATAAGTTTTCCTTATAAGTCTTTTTTAATATGTCAAAGGAAATAAATGTATTTTCTGATGCTAAGTGCTACCTCACATCCACTTGATAAAGATGAAAAGAGAGGCACTAAGGAGGCTCCTGGAATTATCCAAGGGGATGTACTCTCAGTGAGCTGAATCTATGAAAAATGTCATCGAGAAGACACGGGTCAGGGTGCCTCATCCCAAAGTATGTGGAATACAGTGAGATCATCTGGCACCTTCCTACAGAAATACATCAAAAACATGTGTTGAACAGGATTGATTAGATAAAGCCGTTACATAATAATAGTAATATTTGCTCAAGCTCAAAAAAGCAGGATTGAATGAAAGGTTGGATTGCAGATGGATTCAAAACATGACAGTTGGATTTCAATCCTTAGTTCAAGAATTGTGTGAGGCATGGTAAAATCTGCAGCATATAAATAATGCTCAGAATTAGCTTCAGCTGAGGCCACTAGCAGAATTCTGATTGTGGTATCAAATTTCCAACAACCTCAGGATTTTTCTGGATATTTCCAGTTTACCATTACTCCTCAATATCCCAGCATATGGTTTGATGAATTATTTGAATTCTCTTCAAAGTCCTTATAATTAGCTCAGGTTTTTTTAGTCTCTGTAAATCTTGGCAAGTTGTGTCTTGTAAATCAATCCCTTTATCTCCCCCAGCAAAGCATAAGGCAAGAATTACAGAACATGCAAAAATTAGGTGAGAACAAAGCACTCCCTTTTCAACACATGACATAGAAAGTGACTATTGCTATTTGTTTTATTCAAGTATGCCCAAATGCAATGGTCACTCTAAATTCCAGTCATCCAGTCATCAACTAGTCAACACTAGTAGCAGTTATTATCACTGGAATTAACCTTTATTTTTACAACTCTAAACAAGATTGCTTGCAATGGTCAGTGTGTTTTTTCCTTATTACAATATTTTTTCATCTTCCTCTCAATATTTTATCTCCTGAATTTGGCAAGTGAGCCTTCAATGACAGGAAGAGCTTTGTTGTGGTCCATGATTCATTTCATTTATTCCCCAGCCACTCCCTGGGTGTGTTTTTGTAGAAGCAGACTCTTTTGCAACCTGAAGTAGTACAGCTCTGTAACAATGTGGCATCACCTGCCTGCCAAGGGAAGGGACTATGGTGATTAACATCTTCAAGAGAAAAATGCAGCATCCATTCACAAGGCTTCCACAGCTTGAGTCCTGATGCAATTCTGTCAAACTAAAATGCTTTCAAACCATCCATTGAAAGGCTCTGAAAAGTGCCACTCATACAAACTCAAGATGCCTAAGCTCTGCCTAACTCCTGTGCTTGGTCATTGCTTATTTTTGGAAAACATTTCCATAAAAAAAAAAAAACAAACTCAGAGAAGTTTTCCCTTGAAGAATGTCATGTACACAAGAGTTACTAAGGCTGAAATTTTTGCAGAGTCAGCTTAGTTTGGTGTAAACCAACCATGAGTTACAGCATATTACTCCACAGTTTTGTGGAGTGTTTCTGCTTCCCCAGCCTTTACTTTCACAAGTACACTTTTTGGGACAGTGATTACCTCTTTCTGATGTTCTTTTGGCATTCAGCATATATGTGTTCAGTTCTTTGTTGATACCTATAGGGTTTCTCAATGAGAAAAACCTAACAAGCAATTACATGATGCTGTGTTCTTACAATTCTCAGGAGAGTATTTCTTATTCATTGTACCTGACATTAGGCTCCTGGCTGGAGGAGATGGCTCATAAATTCCACAGATGTTTTAAGTAGCAGTTGTGGTCCAAAATGGAACTGTGATCTATTTCCACAAGGCTGAAAAGTCCATGTGCACTTTTGGAGACCCACCTAGTTTCCAAAAAAGGAACACTGGGAGGTGAATAAAGTGTGTCAGAACAGAAAAGAGGAAAATGCTCATCTCCAGAGTAGCCAGACTTACAGGAAGTCATAGACTTCTCTACACTGGGTGTTCTCTTTCTCAGAGCCAGAGAAAAGCATATACATAATGTGTACATGCAAATTGTTAAGGGAAATGTTAATTATGGTGAAAACCTGAAAAAACCCTCTGCATATCAGCACAGAACAGGTGATAAACTCAGAATGCATTTGCTATGAGATACTAAGTATTTAGTACTTACTATTTACTTCCTACTTGTAGGAAAAAAAGCGTTCAGTGCAGTGATGGCTGGTGGGTTCAGAAAGCAGCTTTGCTACATGAAAGGCAGAAAGTGATCAGTCAATTGATCAATAAGTAAAAGGGGAAAAAAAAAAGCCCTCAGGTCCAATTAAATACTGTCTCAAACTGAGAATTCAAGCACTTTTTTATCAGTATATTACTATTAAATTTCAAATCCTTCCCAACCAATTGAAAAGGGAAGCATTTGACACCGTCCCGCACGACATCCTTCTCTCTAAACTAGAGAGGCATGGGTTCGATGGATGGACCACTCAGTGGATAAGGAGTTGGCCAGATGGCCACACTCAGAGAGTGGTGGTCAACGGCTCAATGTCCAAGTGGAGACCCGTCACCAGTGGCATCCCTCAGGGGTCCGTGTTGGGCCCGGCCCTGTTCAACATCTTTGTCGGTGACATGGACAGTAGGATAGAGTGCACCCTCAGCAAGTTCGCCGATGACACCAAGCTATGTGGTGCCGTCGACACGCTGGAAGGGAGGGATGCCATCCAGAGGGACTTGGACAGGCTAGAGAGGTGGGCCCGTGCCAACCTCATGAAGTTCAACCAGGCCAAGTGCAAGGTCCTGCACCTGGGTCATGGCAATCCCAGGCACAAATACAGGCTGGGCGGAGAACGGATTGAGAGCAGCCCTGAGGAGAAAGACTTGGGAGTGCTGGTGGACGAGAGGCTCAACATGAGCTGGCAGTGCGCCCTTGCGGCTCAGAAGGCCAACTGTATTCTGGGCTGCATCAAGAGGAACATGGCCAGCAGGTCGAGGGAGGTGATTCTCCCCCTCTATTCTGCCCTGGTGAGACCCCACCTGGAGTACTGTGTCCAGTTCTGGAGTCCCCAACATAAGAAGGACATGGACCAGTTGGAGAGGGTCCAGAGGAGGGCCACGAAGATGACCAGAGGTTTGGAGCACCTCTCCTATGAGGACAGGCTGAGAGAGTTGGGGCTGTTCAGCCTGGAGAAGAGGAGGCTCCGGGGAGACCTGATAGCGGTCTTCCAGCACCTCAAAGGGGCCTACAGGAAAGATGGGGAGAGGCTGTTCAGTAGGGCCTGTTGTGATAGGACAAGGGGTAATGGGTTTAAATTAGAAGGAGGTAGGTTTAGATTAGATATTAGAAAAAAAATTTTTACAATGCGAGTTGTAGAGCACTGGAACAGGTTGCCCAGAGAGGTGGTGGATGCCCCATCCCTGGAAACGTTCAAGGCCAGGCTGGATGGGGCTCTGAGCAACCTGATCTAGTCAGGGAGGTCCCTGCTTCTTGCAAGGGGGTTGGACTAGATGACCTTTGACGGTCCCTTCCAACTCTAACCGTTCTATGATTCTATGATTCTATAAGCCAGAAAGAAGATTTTTTTTAAAAAAAGTCTCCATAAATTGCAAACTGTAAGTTTTATATCACCCATAACAATGGTTGTTAATGAAAATCACTCAAGTTTCATCTCCATAGGAATGCATAGTAAATAATCAGTGTTTACATCTGGTGGAAGCGTTGCAATGTACTCACGATGACTTTACCTTCTTTGATACTAACAAACAAAATTCAGCTGAATGGCCCAAACACTAGTGGAACATTCTTTGGGGTCACCAATCAGGCATGGGTATAAGTTCACCCATCATATCAGTTAACAGATAATGTCTTAGTCTTAAATTATATTTATACAGCAACAGTCTTCTGTCAACAACTAGAAGACCAACTTGGAAGATGAAAAGATTTTTAAGGGTTTATTTGTGCATTATTCAGCAGCATCTTCAGCATCTTACCACAAAGCAATCAAGATGTCTCAATCTTAAACGTACGTACATCTTTCTTGATACGTCAATTACCTTGCAGGGTAATTTATCCTGTGCCACATAGCCTTGACTCAGAGAGTACGTAAGCACATATATAATCTTGGGCAAGTGCATTGTCCCATTGATTTCAATAGGTGATTCATAAATCTATTGAATTAAAACCTCAGTCTTACTCTGTTAATTTCTTTGCCTATGAATAATTCCTTACAGTTTAAATTCCATTACATCGTCTAATAGTTTGCTTTAAGCATTTTACACTTTTAAAATACTTAACAATGATGTCTTTGGGGACCACCTATTTACAGCTATAGCTCTTTGGGCAAGGAGGAGAATATTATACTAGAAGCCAGCCACTTCATGCTATCCACCCAAAAATTTACTCCAGCAGTTCTTTATTCTGCTTACTACATCCAACATTGCCCCCTTCGTTATCCAAGCACTCTTCTTTAATTGCTATTTGTATTTTTTTTCAGATTAAGATAGTAATTCATTGTTATTGTTAATTTTCTATCTGAAAACACAACTGTGCTGTCACCTTTGCAGGTCAAGCTCCTTCTCTTTGAAAGTTCTTTTCTAAGCCAATGTGTTTGCAGGATCCTTTTCTGCTCTAAAATGTCTTCCCATAAGCTTTGGCAGGTGAAATAAGCAGAGTCTGCTCATGCATTCAGGTAGGCATTTGTCTGGAGCACAACTTCACAGCATCAACTATTTCTGCACAGGATTAGCAGTCTTCCTGCTGGCATTTTGCTGCTGCTTTCCTGCAAGCTGTAGCAGAAAGAACCACGAGATGGCAGTGCTGCATGAGCGATTGAATCAAACCCCAACTTTTTACAGAATTCATTTATTGGGAAACATGTTTTCTGCTGGCAGTTTCACAGCTTTTTATAAATTCAGTCTGCCCCCAACCTGCTTTGCAACAACAGGGAGGTGAAATCTATACCCTCCACGTTTTGAAATGTCGTGGTTAATGGGTCACATTCTTCTGCTAATAAAATATTGTTGTTTGATTTAATACAGTCTGTACTGACAGGAAGTATGACATGATATTTTAGAGCACTACAGAAAGCATGTAACTAGGAGATAAGATTTCTGTTATATCAAAACTTGCCTTCCATCTGAGAATGAAGTGTTCAGAAGAAATGCTGAATTCCAAGGCAGAGCAGAAAGGAATGAGTTCTTTACAAATGTTTTTACAGAATTGTTGACTTCCTTTGCACATGAGTGATCTTTACTGTCAGCACGGCAGAGTTAATTATAGGGGGAAAGTAAAGTGCTGATGTAGCTAAATTGTTCTCAGTTTCCGGAGGCTGAAGTACCTGGTCATTTCTGCATAATGGTCAATTTTGAACAACAATACACCTATTTGGTAAGACTGACTCAGAAGAAAATAGGAATGGCTGAATAATAAATGGTGAGCTTTTAAAGGTCTGATTAGGTGTATCTTTCCTCTGCCCCTTCATTTCGTAGTGGCATGAAGGGAAAATGCCTTCTGTGAATGATGTAGTTCCAGTGAGCTGCAGAACATAAAAGCACTGTAGGAATTCTTCATCTTGCCTAACATTGGACCTCCAAACTATTTCCTTCAGGACTGCCCAGATTAGAGATTTGCTCAGGCCTTGCTTCAGGACTGTTGGTCTCCTTTCTTTACAATGGGCTGCACAGAGTCCAGGGAGGGACATTTTTTTGAGAAATGCCAGTGTACTGAATCTTCTGGGAGCAGGTGTTAGGCCACTCTACACAGCAAAAGGCACTGTCATGAGTGTGCCTCTTACTACAGTGATAACAACTATCACTGCTCGTTCATTTGGGTTTCGTGGAGCATTGCCTCAGGCCTTCTGTAAACTTTGTTAGACAACAATAAATACAGTGTGAGTAGGTTCTCTGGTCCTCGTTGGTGACCAAATGCTGGCACTCACTTAGGCCAAAATTGGGGACTACAACTTCTAGATGGTGTCCATGTGGGACAAAACAGCCCTCAAATTTGTTGCTCTGAATTATGACAATGTTCTATGTTGATATGGCACCTCAAGCAAGGAGGATGGTTCCAGCTGGCCTTTTTAATTTCTGGTACTCAACAGCCTTCTGTCTCCGAAAGCAGAGTCAAAAGTAGCTCTTTCCTTCAGATACAAAGAAAGAGATGTGCCATGCAATACAGGAAAAAAAGTTAAAAGGAAATAAATGAGGAATTACCCAAACAGGAAAGAGCCACTATGTATCCCTGAAGGAAACCTTGCCTTGAGATTAATGCAGTATGGCCTAATGCAATATGACCTAGTGAATGAAAGACTGAAGCATTCAGTGAAGGTGGATTTCCTTCCCCCAATAAGAGAAGAGATAGGAGGAGAAAAAAAAAAAAAAAAAAAAAAAAGAAATAGTGGTTTCTTGCTGCTTAATATTTAGCAATTAACAGACACCTTTCCTCCATTCTTTTCCCTAGGAGAATGCAAAGCAATAATTTCACTGACAGCGTTTACTCTGGAGATATTCCAAAAGAAGAGGAACACTCAGCACAAAAGCATGCACAACAGACTCCTGTCAGATCCATCACTTCATCCACAGCATGGTTAAAGGCTAATGAGAGAAATGCATTTCTACACAATGCATAATATGAACAGATTTATGCATTTGTGTATTTGTTTACAGAAATACATATACATTCATTTTGCTATTATATTTTGCCTAGAGAAATAAGCTGGGAACAGTAATGCTAGCTGCTGAAGGGCACAGAAGTGTTTACCCTGTCACATAAACACTTCACAATCTTACTGTAGTTTAAGGAAAACTATGAGGGGGAAACCAAGCAAGACTGAAGACAAGTTTTACCTTTGTAGATTGCCCTCCACTTGCACTGGGAATGTCTAACATTTGAAGATCTGTTTCAGCCCACCTGTACAGTGGTCTTCCATCTTGTGCTGAAAATGTTAATAGTCAGCCATTTTCCCTGCAAGGTGGTTGGTACACAAAGGCAAGTGAGGAAGAAGTCCTAACACAGTTGCTTTTTAAATCCATCTGCCACCAAAGCTTTGACCATTCTTCATCTGAGGGAATATAAAAGACAAACTGATTTAATTCTTACAGCAATAGCCACAGAAGTGTGTTACTCTGTAATCTTCTTAATGTGAAATGGAGGAGAGGGAGATTCAACAGCATTCCCAAATTGCCCATTTTCTCTTGATTGCCAAGTCCTTTAACTTGTCCCTTTTCCCCTTTCAGTGTCTGGCAAAGATGACTTGTGTTTGCTGTCTTTGCTTGCCCTGGTCCTGTGTTGGACTGAGATCTCAGAAGATGTGTCCTCTATCAAAGCCAAGGTCTGTTTCCAAGTGCACAATAAAAAATTATGTTGTGGCTCAGAAACTCACAAAGCAAACTGCAGGGGACAACATTACCTTGCAGGAGATGATGTATTCAGCAGGTATACAGTCCTCCTGTATCACCAGAGAACATTACTTCTCCAGGGCTGTAAAAGCTATGATTTCCTTCCTGTAGAAAGTGTTTCATTTTTGGAATAGGTTGTCATTGCATTGTTTTCTGATGCTGCATTTTCAAATATCTAATTATTTAATCTGAAAACACATGGCTAGGTCTAATTACTGTTCCTAAATCCTGCTAAGATAACATGTGGCTGATGTTTAATTGGGCTTCCTCACTGTGGAGAAAAGGCAAAAAGCTGAACATAATAAAGTCTTTTTTTAACTGCTGTCTAGGTCACTTGCTACTGCCACAGTAAATAATCAAAGAAACAAAAAAAAAACCCTGACACTGACAAAGAACAAGGAAATACTTGAATATTTGCCTTGTGGGTTCATATGAGAAGATTCAAGAACCCGTAACTACAATCTTCCACTATTTTTATTACTGCTCTTATACATAGAAAACGATTAATCAATACAGAAAAAAAGAAGAACCATTTGCAAGCCATTTATAAAATAAATCCATTTGGGACTGGAAATTAGTATCTGACAAATATTGCTTAATAATCACCATGAAAGATTTTTTTTCAACATTTTGTCTTCCCTTCTGCCAATATATATCCCCCAATCAAAACTCCTGCATGGGATTATGCCTTGATTTTCATCAGCCATGTCAGAAGATGACACAATAGATGTATTAATCTTTGCAATGCATTTTGCTTCTAGGAAAAGCTTTCAGGAAAGCACACATGCTCACTCCACGCATATTCAAAACTCAGCAGATGTATAATGATGAGTTGCCTTGATTTGGCTCCAGAATTACAAATTATAGCCATCAGCACGCATCCTGCCAAGAACAGAGAATGAAACTCTGTTTAGTCCAATCATCCTGCTGTAGTTGCAGTCATGATTTTGTGTTTATTGTAGAAATATATCCTTCTAAAAGTATCCCACTAACATTTCTTGGTGTAACTATTTTGAAAATATGAAGTAGTTCTTTTGTTCCCTTGCAGGGTTTCTATCTCTCCCTATCTCCCTAAATCTATGTATGCTGATTATTACAGCTGATTTGAACCAAACTGATGAAACAACATTTCACTGTAAAAGGCTGGTTGTGGAGCCCAAAGGGTTTCACTGGAAATATTTCGGCTTGAGTAGCCTCTACCAAATCCAAGAAATAGCTCCAATGTGACTGAGCAGGGATTCCTGGCAAGACTAATTCCAGAACTGGGGTCCAGGGAACACAGTGGTTTATAGTCCAGGATGATCCTGCCTTTTCCTTTTCCTTTTCCTTCTCCTTTTCCTTTTCCTTTTCCTTTTCCTTTTTCTTCTTTTTTTTTAAATTCTGAAGAAGTAATTTATTTTCAATGTTTAAATGTTTCAGTGTTTTCTTAAATGCGCAGAATGAGGGAATCTTAATTAGCTGGAAATGTTGATTTTCCATGAATTCAAGTACTTATTCAATGTTACTGTAGAGAAAGTTTTCTACTAGAACCCTCTTGAGAAGAAAAGATTCTTAAAGTCATCTCCAGATCACATGTTTTGATTTCCTTCTTTTGTTTTCTTTCTGGAATATATCTAGGACAGTTTTGAAGAGATGGCATATTGCAAGAATATATTCCTGTTGTCTCAATATTACAAACACTTCTGAAAGATACTGATTTCATAAGATTGTTCTCCATCTTGACTAAAAATCTGAAAAAAATATTTACAGGGTAATAGAAAATAAAGTTTGACGGACTTTGATGCACCAGCTATCAATAGCAATACAAAGGCATTGCTCTATTTTGGATCACTCGCTAGTTTTGTTTGGAGGAGGTGTAGTCTTTCAAGCGTTTGCTTTGGTACACGTGTCCCAAAATGTTCTGTCAGTTTAGGATTTCTCCATTCATATGACCACAGTATGACAGGGGCAAATCAGCATGGTTTCCCTTGGAGGAGTTTCACTCCCTTTCAGTGCTTTAATGCTCTCCTGCAGTTGAAAGAAGGACTCAGCAGCGTCATAATTAAGCCAACTCTCAGCACAATTCAAGAGACTAATGAGGAAATTGAGTAGTGGAAAGATGAAACATAAGACAATGCCTTAGTTCAAACACTGTGCGAGAAGCAGAATATAGGGCAGGAAGCTGTAATCAATGTCAAATCATAGACAAAAGCAGTGAGTGTCTGTAAAACTGCACCCTGTCTCATAGATCTGCAAAAAAGCTCATGTCAGAGTCACACCTTGCAACAAAGTGAGCTTCAGACAATATTGGCAATGGAAAACATGAAGCTGTCCAAAGCATGTTGCCTGGCATCAAGCCTCCCTGAACACACAACAGTGCACATCGGCCTCAGCAGGGTTCCCAGATGTTTTAGAATTTGGTGGCATCACATAATAACTGTTGAATGCTACACCTTCCTGTCAGATGCCTAGCATCCCATGGTACCAAGACTTCAGAAAGGCACTTGCCAAGGCATCTGGACACAATAGACTTCTTGCACAGACAGTGTTAACAAATGCATGATCAGACATGGCTCCAAAATTCTTGGCAAGGTACTTGCTCTTATTGAGCTCACAGTTATTTTAGTTATCTAGCATTTTACGTGCTTTCTATCTGATGACCTTTCAAACTGATAGACATTTTCCGTGTATGTGGTTATCTGTTTTTTTTTTTTACTGTGATGTGCCTGTTGAGAAGCAGGTATTAATGTAATGTGTGAAATAACAAAAAAAAAAAAATATGCATGGGGACTTCAATTAATAAAAGGGATTCCCTGGAAAGGATGTTTCGCACTTTTTCAGTATGCTTTTCAAGAGAAATTATTGCATAGTACCAAATAAGATTCTGCCTATCTTTCACTGGAAAAAGGGGGAGTGAGAAGCAGTCAAAGGAGATAATTTCCTTATGCGCTCCTTCTGTTTTATTATTAGTCAAGCCAAAAGATTTAACTTATTGCAAGGTTTCAGAATTTTTGTGTTCTGGTTGAATGCAAGACACATTAGGACAGGCAGGTTTAAGGTAGAAATCAGGCTCCTACCATGTATCTGATTAGCAGTACAATGCTATATGTTTACTACAGCTACAATGTATTTTTCAATGAATTGTGTAGCCAGTATCCTACCATTGAGCAAACGACTGCAGTTTCATTTAGTGTGGCAATCGAAACCATTCAGTTTCAAAGAGTGATTGAAGTTTAATAAAGCGTTCCATTGCTAACCACCAAACAGTGTCAGATTTCCACTGACAGGTTTAGGCAGAGAAACCTCTTGCTTTTTCAAGACCAACTGAATCAGGGATGTGTCATCAAGAATTAGCCTTTTTGGTTTAGCTTTATAGTCACTCTACAACTGACTTGGAATGGCAGGTTGCATGTTAATAAAGCAAATGGATATTCAAATTCTGCATGGCCTGGAAGGATCAGGTCAGGATTCTTGGAGAACTGCGAGAAACCAAATCTTTGTTTTTATGAGAGGATGTTGGGACTTAATTGTGGACCATGCCAAAAAACCAAAAGTTATGGAGGATTACAACATATGCAGAGCCAAATGCCACATGGTGGATTTGGTTCACTGCTAGAACAGATCCTAGGTACAGCTCTGAGCCACAGAATCAACTCTGCTCTACATGGATACACACACAGATGAAAAGCAGCGGCCACATACTGCTGATGGCCGGACAGTCTTTAGGATGGTTTCAAACACTGAAAGCAAGGCTAACTTGAATCCTAATCTACATCATAAACCCACTCCTTTCACATGCCGTGTGTAACTGGCAATGGAGAATGTGCCATGGTGATACGTGCCACGCAGCATATGTTCAGTCCATACAGTGTGGGACTTCATTGCAACTCACAGACTGAAGTCTTCTCTCATTAATTCACTTCAATGCTGCAATTCATGCTTTCAGAGCTGGAGAGGACAGATCTTCAAACTCTATCCCTAATGCCCTGACATTACACAGTAAGAGATTTAGTTCACTTAAGAATATATGCCCCAAGTTCTCAGCAGAGGAACAAAGCCGTGTTTGGTGGATGGAGCTGTTTACATACAATTCAAATGAAGATTAAGTAGCTGATGACTAACTTACGAAGCGCAAAAATTCCAGTTCTGTATTTCTGAAAAATGTGAAAACAAAACCACTCTTGCCCCCATCAAAATATGTTGCTGCCAGAAGCTAATGCAGAGGTCAGGAAAACTAGGGTCCACTTCAAAGTTAATTCTGGGGTTGCCCAGTGTAAAACTTATGAAACATACTGGAAAAAAACAAGATGTGAGTCATTCACACCAATCCATCAAGACGTTGTGGGAATTTGCTGCTATTACCCTGTGGGCTAAATGACTTTCTGGAGAAATTCCATTGAAAGCAAGTCACAGGAGACTACTTTGGCCCTCTATAGTTAGTACTTTTTTTCCTTTTATTTCTTTCCTTCTTGCTTTCTTGCGTTTTATTTCTTGCTTGATTTCTTCATTTTCCTTTCTTTCTTGCTGTCTTGCTTTTTATTTACTCTTTCTCTCTCTTTCATTCATTCTTTCTCTCTTTCTTTATTTCTTTCTCTATTCTTTCCTTCATTCCGTCCTTGATCCTCAGTGTAAAAGTTTCAAAGGACTAAATCAAGGCTGGGGCATTCATCTGGGAGTTTAATGTGCCTTAGACAGGGAGCTGTGGTAAATATAATCAGTGCAGAAAAACACAGTGAATGGCAGTGGTGGACCCAGAGAGCTTATAACAGGCTTTGCATCAGGCTGAGTCTGAAAGAGATGGAAAGGAGTGTCACACTGAAATGATAATTTCAGCATTATTCTCCTACCTTACAAACGGGGGATCAGACCTCTGAGAATCTATCTATTACTTGAGCCAATTCACACTGAGTTTGTTGTTACAGAATCAAGCTGTAAATGCAATTTGTCATTTTCCCAGCCTCCTATCTCTGCCACCAGTTCTATGCCATATACTCCCATTCTCTATCCCTCCAATCTTTCCATGGTTTTTCACCCTGAAGAAATGCATTTTAAGGACATCATAGCAATTAAATCTGATAAAAGTGCGCTATGATGTGTCTTCAGCTTTTATTAGGACTGACTGAAAAATATTGATGGCAACAGTCTGAGGGAAAAATTTGGCTTTCAAATCTTATTCCTGGTTCCCAGACAACATGCTTACTTTCCACAGAATATTTAATATTTTCTTCCTGGGAATCTAATGCTTTTAGAACAAAAGACAATTCCTATGACAGTTGCAGAGCAGCCATATTATGTTACTTTCCCTTTACTAAAAAGCAAGAAAGCAGTGTTTTCTGGATGTTGTGGCCTAAGAATGGGATCTGGACTCTGCTGAAAAATGGAAATGTCAGGAACTCAAATTCTCATGAAGGTTCCCATAGACACATTTCAGAATAAGATTTTTCATTTTTTGATTTTTACAGAAAACAAACCAACAAACAAATCTTTGATTAGGATTTCTCCAACAACTTTGATTTTGTGTTATTGGGAATTTTCTGTTGCAAAACGAAACAAAGAGCGTCAAACATCTCCATTTTCCCAATAACCCTCATTTAGGAGAGAAAGAAAAACTTTTACATGCTTATGGATGTATTATATTTAATAACTGATTTGCTGAGAAGTGGAGGCTGAAGTCTCAATGATTCTTCTCTGTGCTCTGAAACTCAACAGGATGAAAACTGCAATTAGTTTTCTACTCTTGTAAACAAACATTATCAGCTTTGTGTAGTCATTTACATTTGTGCTGCATACAGCTCAAGATTACTAAACACTACATATAAATTAATTGCCAACGGTAATTAATTTATCTGGGAGTTAAGGCCAGCCCCTTTCCCCTTCTGATGTTAGGAGTGACTCCTTCTTCAGATGAAATCTGTACTGGAAGACCTAGTACGCTTTGTGATATGAGCTGCTGCAGAACTCTACTCCATCTGCAACAAGCCAGGAGTGCTTCTCCTCTAACTCCTCAAAGCATCTTTAACTCCTGGCATTTCCCTGCACCACAAAGGCATATCATCTCTTTAGGCTGTAGGTGAATTCTACTTGAACATTCTGGCAATGTTACTGAGAATGTTTGAGTTTGGTTTTTTTTTTTTTTTTATCTCTGCACAAGTTAGGAACCTCCTTTGCTTTCCCACTTTTTTCTCACCCAATTGCAAGGTTTTAGGGGGAAAATTTTCCAAAGGAGCTTAAGCATAAGCTATCATGACTTTTCTGCAGCCTAAAGGATTTTCTGCCCCTTACTTCAGTACCAGAGACTCTACAAGGGAGTTTTTAAGAAAGTCTCTCTAGTGCTGCCCTAAGGCTGTAGCTAAGGTCAGGCTCCAGTTCAAAGGGAGGCCCACTTGCAGCTTATGGTTGATCTGCACGAACAAAGACAGGTTTTGTGGTCATGGTTTCAGTCACTTACAATGTCTCTGTTTCTGCAAAGTAGGTACTTCACTACTGGAATTATTACCAGACTATTAATCAGACTTGTGTGTATATATATATATATATATAAGTATGCAAAGTATCATTAGCCTTCAGTTAATACCAGTGCTCTCAAACTTCAGTCAGTGAAATACTTTGCCGCTGCTGAAAGTAATAATAACAATTTGTATTAAGATAAGAAAATAAGGTCTTGAGTTGCTGGACAGTTTTTAAGTTATTCAGTTTAAAAGAGTCATGTATGAAATTAACAGACTTTCCATTTCTCGAAATGTCAATTTTCAGAAATTAAATTACACATTCCAATATGAGTCAGTTTGAAAATGTAGACTGAAAGCAAGTGTCATGCTCCACTTCAGAAATTAGATCACAAGAAAGCTTCGCTGCAGATTCACTTGCAAAAGAACATGGTCATTGTAGGAGGACACTAAAGCTTGGAGATGAATTTTCCATGGTTATACAGCTTATTAATGGCCAGATGTGGAACTGAGTCTGGTTTCCTGAATGTCAGGTACAAGGCCTCTGAACTACATTCTTTCTTAACCAACTAATGAAAAATAAATAAAAATCTATCACCTAATGTTGTTATCAGAGATTTTTGTCTCTTTATTGTTGCTATGATAGTTTCTTCACCACTAGGAATCTGGTATCTTTTAATAATCTTGTTTCTGATCCATCTGCTAGAAAGACAATGTACCTAATGCTTTTTAAAAGTTCCATTAGTAAATGCAACGAAATTCAGGACTTTCTTTGCTAACATCAACTTTCTCCTCTAACAGTTGTCTCGGACCAGTTGTGTCAGGGCAAGCTCATGATGTCAAAACACACTTTCCCCCTCCAAGGCCCATATTTGCAACACATAACAAATGCTACTTCTTTTGTCAGGTCACTCTTCAGATTTGGTTTTCCTTCAACTCTCTTTACAGCCAAAAGCATGTTTTATTTCTAATCCTCTAAAAAAGGTATGTGTGATGCTACAAAAAAATATATACTCCTACCCCAAAAGAGAGTTACAGACAATATCCACTCAATTCTAATTTTCATTATGGTTTATTAAGAAGTCATTCTTGTCATGCTCTTCTGTGATCACCTAAAAAAGGATTCTCATTTGGAGTGTATCTTTGCTACCATACTCCGCTTTGCCACACAGATTTTAATAGCCCTTCGTTTGAGATTCACTCCAATGATTACAAAAAACTTTATGAACACTGATGAGTTTATGCTGTTAATACAACAGCTGAGCATCATGATTACCTTTGCATGGTGGGAAACACTGGAGAAACTCACAGAAGATAGAGTATGACTGGTTATTAAATATGGTACCTGAGATCTGACATTAGCTTAGGAAGTTCCTAATCCACTGTCTCTAATAAACTTGAAGAGTGGAGTGGCTGTAGGTTGTAGGCTTTTGCTGTGCTTGTCCTTGTTCTGATATCCTTTGCTCACACATTTTTTGGTAGCCAGTGCAGGAGGCAGGGTTTTATCTAGCCCCTTTCAGCTCTTTCTCTGTGATAAGTGGCTTACTGGATCCACTTTTCCTTGGGAAATGGATTTGTGCTTCTGATTCTGAAGAAGTTTCAGTTATGACTTTGCCATAAAACCGCAAACAACATAGCTGATTCTTCCTTCTGTTTTCCTTTATCTGAGAGCACTTTAAGAGAAACTATGTACTGGGAGTGAGATTCTTCTCTGAGTCATACCCACTGAATCTATTTTGAGTTACGTGTGTTACATGAGTTTTTGTAAGCGACTGAGAACAGAATGTTATCCAATGAGCACAGTAAGCCAGGTCTTGTCAGTTTCTACAGAAAGCACAAGGAAAACATTGACTGCAAGATATCATATCACATTATGCTAAGCCAACAGAAGATTGTGGTTTATTGTTTTAAGATATTAATTCTATGATATCACGAAGTAGAAGTTTAATGATTCCTGTGAACACAGTATCTAGTAACAATTTAAGGAACTGGAAGCATGACAGGTGACACACTGTCCTTTGCTGCACTAGGTGTGGATGTACTACTTGCCATACTGAGGACAAAACAGAAATTGAGCAAGAGTAATTAACTAAATCTTCCCTGCAGAAGAATCTGTAGACACACCTTACCTTCTGTAACGAGATCAAAGAGCTCTAGAAATGCATTTGCCAAGGCCTTTACAAAGCATTATCCCCAAATCACCTGGAATGTGAGTGACATGGTGAATGGTGTTGTCCCTGCTGGCATTTTAAACTCATATCTGGGATGGCACGCAACTCACATGTGTATCTTTAGAGAAATGAATTAAGTAGCATTAGAAAGAATCATGAACAACCTATTATTACTCAAGGGATTCAGGACTAAGCAGAACTACAGTGCTTTACATTAGATGACCAGTCTTACCTGTTATGCAGTTACAGTCTTTACTATCTCAAATTTAGTTTACTTTTCTTTATATGCACTTTTTGTTTCGAATTATGAAAGGTCTTACAAAAACCTTGGCTAGGCAGACATTTTTTTTGTGGCCCAAGACAGAGCTGGCTTTTCAAAGATTCCCAGCAATTCACCAAAAAGATAAATCCATATTGTGTAGTCTTTACATGTGCCCCACATGTAAAGGAATCAGCTTCAGATTCATAATAGTTACAAAATAAACCACAGATAGCAACATCTCTAGTAGAACAATATGAGTAAAATGATCATAAAATTATAAAGGTTTAGCTTAAATATGTATTTCATTCATCTGCAGATGTTAGTACCAACTAAGCATATTATCAAAGGACCATGAGGACATTAGTGGAGTTTTCTAATTATTCTAAAGAAAAATAACTGTAATTGTAATTTTAGGCTGTAGGTGTCTATAATCAGCCTTGTATGCTACACGTGAACAGTGATGACTCAGTTGTTTTCTGCTGTTTGATTACATTTAACAGAGAACTCATGGAGTCATTGGTACATAGGCAAAACAGTGCTACGAGTTCAGTGTTTAATTGAGGGCCAATTGTATGCCCCAAAATAAGAAGAAATTAAAAATGAAAAAGAAATTAAACCCAATGGTATTAGCACTGAAAGTCAGTGACTTCCCATGTGATGAATTTGACTAAAAGGCCTTTAAAATCAGTTACGGATTTCTCCTCCTTTACAGTGCCAGCCACAACTCTAAACACAGTAGCACACTCGGGGCACTTGGCTCCTCACATGTTGGTTGGAACTTCTTGGAACTCTCCCCTTCAGTGGCACACAGCTCAGTTTTCCCTTTTACTGACACAAATTTAAGCACTTAAGAAAAGCTCATTTTTGACAAAAAAGATTTTAATGCAGCAAAAATAAAATCCACCCTACACCGTCAATATCTTTTCCAAAGCAAGTAATGTTCAGAGGAGCCATTTTTTAAAAGCTTCCTTAAATTGCAACCAGGAGTGGCAGCAGCAGCCTCTTCTTACTAGACAATTTTGTTGTCTTACTTTTCCTTGCACCTTGCCCACAGATGAATTCAGACTGTTCCTGTTCTAGTCTTTTCCCTCTTCTCCTGAGGTAGAATAGTCTCATCCTGACTTAAATTTATGTACAGCATCCTAAAAGAGAGAGGCTGTTGTAAGATGTGGGAGATATGGAACTAAAGGCAACAGTACAGCAATCAGTTAAGCAAATTTTGCAAAAATGTTAGTTAACTTAGCTTTAAGTAAAATTAGGAAGAGAACTGTGATCAAACAGTTCTGCCACTAATTTTTTCCATTCATATTGTTTCCTTCATTGTATTCCATCCTTTGATGTACACACAAACATTCCAGAAGATTAGGTAAGATCTGGCTTAAAATCAATTAAATTTAACAAGAGAGAGTAAACTAAATTAAGGTGAATCAATATGAGAAGTCTTTGATGCAGTTTAAATATTAAGTAAGTAGTTCAAGCATTGATTAATTAAATCTGGTTTTGGGGAAAAAATAATAAAAAAGCCCCAAACATAGGCTGCTCCTGAAGCACAATAAAAGCACAGTGGAAAAGATAAAGAATCTTTCCTGAGACCAAAGCAAATTGGCGTTCACCGTGCCTAACTTGTGCAAAGCACTTCCTATAGTTTAATCTTCACCTTAACTAGTTCAGATTACCAGCAAATGGTATAATTTGCTATGTGATTTTAAAACAAAAAGAAGATGTGTTGAAGAATCAGGCCTTTTTGTAAGCAAGGAAGGAAAATTTCCCTCTTGTTTCTTTCCTGTCATTTTCTTCTCAATGTATTAGGCTTTTTCAGTTCTACCCTAGGTCAAGGAACTCACATAGAGTGATCAGATGTTTATGGTGCAGCAAAGGATCTGTTAGTGAACAGTGAACTGGATGCCTGTAAACCAGGCAGCAAATCTGGACAACTGAGATACATCCATCCATCCATATTCTGTAATTGAGAACACAGATGAGGAAGATGCTCAAAACTCACTAATTTGCCTTACACTTTCTGCTATCACTAATAGTAGGATTTCCAAGCATTCTGATGGACAACATGGCCTTTACAGGAATTCAGTTAACCTAAAGGTCACTCAGTTTTAGGCAGGCAAGAGTGGTGGTCACAGCCATGGAGTTACAATGCAGGACCATGTCCTTTCCTGTGGAGTTATGTGAGGGCGGAACATCCCCTACTCAGGAAGAAATTTAATGGAGCACAAGCAGAGATACATTTACTCCTGAGAATTTCTCTCTGACCTGTTAATGAGTTCTTAATTTTGCTTTAATTTCTCTACATGTTTGTCAGTCTGGTGCAGCAGGGAAGGCTGAAAACAGAATGGAAATCGAGGTGTAACTTCCCCTCCTCCCTCAAGAACGTGCTGGCAGGTTTTGTGTTGCTTTTGGAAAGACAGATAAATTGTAGTCTTTCCCCCACCCCGTTTCTGTTTCAACAATTACAGCTCTGACATGTTCCTGACAGTTTGACGTATTTGTGTTTCTCTTATGTACTTGCTGAATGATTAATACCCAAGATACAATATTTTAATTCAGACAGAATATGACCATAATTTTTTCACGGTCTTTATATGTTGCCTCCAAAAAGAATCAACATTTGCACCACAGAAAAAAGAGACAGAAACAAGAACCAAAAATATACCAGACAGACCATCTATGGCCAGGTTATTTCTTAAGAGAAGTTCTCCTATATTCGATGATAATATTAAAGTTCTCTCTAGCAGCTTCAGTATAATTTGTTGCATTTAGCAATTCCAAGTTCTAAAGAAAGCACAACTGACAATACAGTAGCATGAAAACGAAGTATGAATTTTGTTTTGCAGCTTACTCCCTAAGTACTCAAGGATATTCTACCTCAAATATCTACCATATAGTCAATCTTCAAGTGCCTACTAGATACCATGATGCTTCATCTGACTCACTGAACTTCCTCATGGAAAGGCTACTTTTCTTAATTTGACACATCTTTTATATATATGTTTACATTTATATTTAGCTAAGACTAAAATTTAAAATATAAAAATCCTTGAAGATTTTTCCACTTATAGAAGGTTGCCTATATTTCAAAAGACCTACAGTAATAACAGAAGGTTACTATGCTAAAAATTTTAATTTTTGAAAGTCAAATTTATGTGACACTTAAATAGATAACATCACACATGTTCATTTGGACAGGGAAAAATTACACTTATGATTAATTTTAAAATCCAAGGAGATGCTGAAATACTAGCTCACCTCAGCTCTGCTATACTGTTCCGGTAATGCATAAGGATACAGCTCAGAAGTTTTATTTTCAGGTGCATGGGAAACATTAAGTCTTCCAGACTGATAGCTACATCAAAGAATTTAATCTTTTTGTCCCTGTCTCAAATCTAACAATTTTCAGTTGGACATCATCCTGTGTTGGGAAAGTGATCCATTCTTGAACTAGCGATTCCGAGGGATGGAGATTACAGTTGGCTGGGGAAAAAGAAGAAGATTTTTCCCTTAGAAGAAATCTCAGGTAGAATCTCTGAGTTCAGACTGTTTCATCTGAGATTGCGACCTGGAAGTCTGAAACTACTATATAAAAAGAAAGCTGTTTCAAACCAATCTTAAATACAATAGCATAGAAGTTGGATGTTAAGTACCAGTCTTTATCTGATAGTATATTTTATGACAAAATAAGAATTATATTAGACCTATCCTTAAAGAAAGTTCAAATTTGGAGAAAAATAATGAACATGTTTTCCACAAGAGGTTTTCCATAAAATTATTGATTTATGTGTAAAAGAAAGCACTCTCTGAAAAAGAGACATTCTCAATTTTCCATATCCTTTAGTAAGACATTTCAGCAGTTAATTATTCTCATTTATAATATGCATCTTAACTGAATTTGTCTATTACCAACTGCTGGGCAATCTTTACTCTCTTTGTTTCAGAGTCAGGGAACAACTTCTATCAGTTCTTACATGCGCTGTTTCAAATTGTAATCAAGTCATATTTAAGCTTCTCTGGTTTTAACAACTACGGTTCTAAATCTAGCCTTTTACTAGTGAAAAAAAAAAAGGTTGAATACTTTAAAAAAGATATTAAATGTGTTTTAAAATGTGTTTTTCAGTATTTTATTCAAGGAATCATCAAACAATTCACCGGGGGTTTGCTGGCACCATATCACTAGTACTTGTAGATGATTATCTTGCACTTTTAAAACCAGCAGTTTTCTATATGTACTAATGTAATTCATAATCTGCACTTAAAATATCTGTTTATGCAGTTGCTAGAATGATAGTACTGCACTTAGAAGATGAACAAAATCTTTTATTATCCTTAAAAAGACCTATCGTGGTCTCTCATTACCCTTTAGAAGAAAACAAACCAAACCAAAATATTATAATATTTTACAATAAGTTCAACAGGGAATAACATGTCAGCAAAAAAACCAGCTCTTCTCTTCTTCAAAGAGTTCAAATTCTTAATGTACTGCTACTAGTATTTGTGTAACTCTTTTTCTGATTTTTCTCCTTCTCCTTTAAATACCAGAAGTGTCTCCTTTAAGTGCTATTTCAATCTATGTATCAGAAAAACTTATCTTCCTGTGCCTTATGAGTTAGGAAAAACTACTATTGCTACAACATTTACTCAAAGTGCTTCTGGTTTGTTTTTTAACTCCTGTTTCAGACCAGAAGTACAGAGGAGATAAAAGTAGAACTCCCCCTAATGTCCATCTTCCCCTTTTCCCACAGTAACAAGATCATGGTTTCTGTTTCATTTGTTGTCAGGTTGAAGTGAGCCTAATGATTATGAAGGAACTGTGGTCTTAAAAGCCTTGTAGAGTTTACTAGTGCACACCTAAAAGTAGCATAGCATGGTTTTGGAAAATAGGGTTTTACACACATTCTAAATATGACCTCTTAAGTTTTGTGTGTATCACCAAAAGCCAGCCTGCTGCAGCATCATTTCTATACTGGAGTACCTTACTGAAGTTTTTGAGTGCCTAGGATAACAGAAAATATTTGCTTTGCTTGCGTGTGCAGTTTTGCCTCATTTATTAAATTGTCTTTATTTTGATTCAAAAGTTTCCCTGCTTTTGCTCTTCTGATTCTCTCTTCCATCTCACTGCTGGGGCAGGTGTGGAAGGAGCTAGAGTAAGAGAAGCTGGTGAATGCTTGTTTACTCATTGAGGCAAACCCACCACAGTACTGAATGCATATCATGACAGAGTTCATTAAGACAGCTTAACCACCCTCTCACACTGCAGGTGGCCTTATCATGGTCTGTAACCCCATACAAGAAGTGAAGTTTACTAATAACTCAGTCTTAGTAGCATAAGTTATTTTCCTATGGAATGTTGTGATCTGGCCATGCCAGATTCCTGGCACTCACTGCTCAGACATGTAGACATAGCAAATAGACCTGCACGAAGCCTCTGGATCATATTATTTGCATAAATCTAGACAAATCTGCATATCCAAACAGTGTGGATGGGTTTAATTCATGACAGGATAATAAAAAATTTAATTTGCCTGAAATCAGAATGTGAACGTCTGTGGAGGATGCTATGGTGGGGACCATAGTTTGGTCTGCAGTAATGACAAGGAAATTTGTATTGCTAAGTGTGCACAGGAGAGCACATATAAGAGAAATCACTGCAGAGTGTAAAAAAGCCCAATGACAATGCTAGGAGATTCCCAGTGCCATAGATACTAAAGCACCCCAAGCACACTGTTTTTGTAAGATATTTGCTCCTCCCTTATGTTACCTTACTGTCTTGTGAAAATTCAATTTGTTCCTTGAAGCTTAGAAAGCACTTGTCAACAGTAAGGCAGTTGGAGTGCTGAGAGCATGGCTTCTCACTGTAACAGTCCCCAGAGCACACTAAAGACCAAAATCTTGTTTCCTTCCCTTCCGCCATCTCTATTAGATGCCTTCTTCCTTCATCCCCTCTCTGGTTGCTGGAAGAGATGATAGTGCATATCAACCTATAGTCGCTTTGCTGAATTTGCAAATTCCTGGGTTTGTTTTCTTCTTTTCCCTTTGATTTATAGCTTTGGAACCTTATTTAAAGGCTTCCAGCCTGTTTCTGGAGGCCTCTGAACAAGTCTGCTCTCCCTCCCCCACTTCTCCTAAGGATAGTTATCATAAGACTGTTTGCAATGCCTTCTGCCTCTGATAGTCTCTCCAGTCCAGGAAATGCACTTGTCCTTTCCCAGTAATTGACTCAGTATGAGTAATAGGTCAGATTCTGTCCTTTCCTCACTTTATGCTTAAAAGATCTGCTCAGCTGCTAAGTACTATATAAAAAATGTTGGTCTACAGATTTTTTCCTAGGAGCTAATCCAGTCTGATATATAAAAAATATGGGTCATGGTGTGAGGGATGTCCAGGCAGACAAGTCATCAACATTGACTCAGCATTTGACTATTTTCTTCTCATATTCTTGAGGCCTACAGCAAACAGCACATGGATGGAAGCTGTGTTGCCCCTAGCAGGTAAGGGGAAATCTAACTTATCTGTGTGAAGAAACTCTTATTGTCCTTGCCACACCAAAATGTGACCCAAGTCTGACTGTAGCTATTTTCTCTAATAGTTCATTTTTGAGTGGGCTGGAGGGAAAAAAAGTGCCTCCTGAATCAGCTTTACAGGGCTGTATGTGGTCATGGCAAAGAGATGGCCAGTTTCTGAGACAAAACCCCTGTAACTTTCCTCATGACATTTCTTCAGGAGCAAGCTCTGAAGCAGACTCTTCTTGTTATGGCACAATAACACAGCGTACTCTCCCATAAATAATCTAAGCCATGCTGCCTTCTTGTGAGCCACAGATCTTAATAAGTCCTATGAAAATGCTGTGGTAAATTCCTTGCAAATCATTTCTTAACCATCTTCTACACAAACATACTTTGAACCTTCTGAGGACACTTCCATGTGAGATGTCTAATTTGACTTTTTATGAGTCACCTGTGCTCTGGAAGACATAGTGCATAGAAAAATAAATAATCCTTGGTCAATGGAAACTCCTAACAGAGAAGAAAATAATTAATGCCTTGTATATTCATGGCAGGGCAAAGAAGAAAAATGGGCCAGAGAGTATGACCAAATGACTGGAAGTTGATGGGAGCTTTGCAATCTGTGAAGTCACTTCAGTTTTTGGTTTTTTTTTCTTCTTTCTAGCCTTGTGGTTTGTTTTTTTTAATTATAGAATCATAGAATCATAGAATGGTTAGAGTTGGAAGGGACCTTCAAAGGTCATCTAGTCCAACCCCCCTGCAAGAAGCAGGGACATCCCTGATTAGATCAGGTTGCTCAGAGCCTCATCCAACCTGGCCTTGAACGTTTCCAGGGATGGGGCATCCACCACCTCTCTGGGCAACCTGTTCCAGTGCTCTACAACTCTCATTGTAAAAAATTTTTTTCTAATATCTAATCTAAACCTACCTCCTTCTAATTTAAACCCATTACCCCTTGTCCTATCACAACAGGCCCTACTGAACAGCCTCTCCCCATCTTTCCTGTAGGCCCCCTTGAGGTACTGGAAGACCGCTATCAGGTCTCCCCGGAGCCTCCTCTTCTCCAGGCTGAACAGCCCCAACTCTCTCAGCCTGGAATATTATTAAATATTATTAAAATATTATTTATTATTTTTATTAAATCTGCAGGAATTAACCCATTATATTTGCCTATTCATCTTTCTGCATCAAATTGGAAAAACATTTCTCCTTTCTTGAATGCGAGACAGAAATGTAGACAAGAAAAACTTTCCTCATGAGAAAAGACACGTGTATACATATATGCAACAAAAACATTCAGTTACTGACACAGTTTTCAAGTAGATCTTAAAAAATGAATTCTGTTCCTGCTCAAGCAGGATTTATCTATATCTTCTCTTTCTACTGAAAAAAATAGAGCAAGTATCACCAATTGCCCCCTCCATCCAAAAGATGGTGGTGATGGTTTGAAAAAAAACCAAAGAGGTTACATGCCAGGCACAATTTGGTAAGGTCAGGGTCATGAAAAATTAAACACTGTTTCCTACATAACCATTTAAAGACAATTTACTATATGTATTTACAGATCGGAAGTAGAAAAAAATCCCTTATTTTTGTGGAGGAGCAACACGCTGTGTTGACCTTAAGCTAACGGAGAAGGAAGAGAAGCACTGGTTAGGCTGACTGTGGTTTTTTGGGAACTGCACTCAGTGGTTCCTCATGCAAGCGTTTATAGGTAAACACACTCTGTGAAATCAGCTTGTCACAGCACTATCAAATACTACAGCTGGAGGCCAGAATGGAAACAGGACCTGCATTTTTCATTTGCTGTGGTTGTGATGGTGGGAGGGAAATCAGTTTTAGTTTGTTTTTCTTCTTCCCCATAGCTGGGAATGTTTTCTAACTCAAGCATAGATTTCACAGGAAGCACTAACAGCTAAAAATCACACGTACATCCCACCCATACTCTTATAACCTATTTGCTTTAGGAAATCTGTGCCCTTTGTGTTTCTAAGACACGACAAACACTCATAGGCTTCGATTAGCTGATTTCCATGGCCTACCATTTGAAAACCGACTGTATAGAATTCTAACTTCATTGTTTCTACTCCAGTTCTTTATTTCTGCATGTCTGTGTCTGAGAAAAACATCAACTATATTTAGAAATCAAGCTTTTCAGAATAGCAGTGTCTAGAAGGTAGACCACATTGCCCTCAGTGCTAATGTTACGTAAAATGTAATTCTCATGCCTGAAAAGAAGAGAAGAAACTAGTTCTTGTGATAGGGCAGCAGCTCAAGGGACCATTTCAGAAATACAATGATAACCAAAATATGCTGCCCATTGACGTTCACACTTTCTGTCCTTATATTTCAGCTTTTTGGTCAACGTTTGGGCAGAGCCTTGCAATTCCAGGTTCTCAGCCAAAAATACAGGTCCTACTGGCAAACAAACCAATGTTTTGGTGTGGGTTTGTGAGGCTTTGTGACATGTATTATTAAAATATGAATACCTCTTCTGTTTCTGACTGGTTTTTGGTGCTGTAAGATGAAGGCAACACATTGTATGCCTGTGCTGAAGATCCGCTGTCTGGCTGAATACTGCATCTCATGTTTCCAAACAAATCCATTCACAGCACAGTGTCTATCATTCCTAGCCTTCCTCGTTGGCACTATCTAGGATCCACCTGGGTCTTAGTTCCTCACTAAAAAGTGTTAATGATTAAAGAAATACACCATACTGCATTTTTTACAAAAAATGTGAGTTCATCTCTAACACCAGCACACAGCATGCTAACAGCAAAGGTACAACACACTGAGCAAGGGCTGAAACTGAGCCAGCAACAAGTGGCACCCATGTGGCAAACAGAGAAAAGTGATTTGTGTGTTGTTAACAATTGAGTGATAGCATTCTTCTAAAGTGCAGGTCACAGCAGAAGAGTAAGACTTATACAGTAGGGAATGCCCTTGAGTTTCCAGAAAGTTAGAAACAACTATGTTCAGTTTTACAGGAGCTACAACACAATGAAAATACGTATAGGAATTAAGTACATGTGTTTTAATACTTAGACATAATTATAAAACAAATACCTCTCTCACATGCATTTCAGTGAGAAAGGAAACAAATGCATGCTCTACATTTGCATCTCTAACTCCACTGAGTTTTTATAGACCTCACAAGAAAGTGAAAGATTGTGACTAATCTCTCTTATCTGTACAGACTAAATGATAGCAATGACGACCAACGACAAAGCACCTGATTATATGTAATTGACATAGTTGAGAAACACAGCCAATGAAAACACAGGATGTTCAGACAATGCTTTTGCTTTTTCTGAGGTGCTAGTGACAAACATGGTGTTTTTTGTGATCTTCTTTCAGGGAACAATCTCTCTGCTTCTTCCTATCCCTACCTCCAGTTTAGATATAAAAAGAATTGCCATGATGGAAAAAAGAAGTATTTACTCACAGAACTCCTTCACAATCTCCAGATTAAACAAGTCATCAGACACTGTCTGAAAGTACTTGCATCTCCACTGAGAGGCCCTGCAGATTGCAAGAAAGATTATTTTTAATTCGGCTAACAAAGAACAACTATTCAGGCAAACAGATGCTGTCAGATCTTCTACCCTAAGCATTTACAAATCTGACCTTGATCAAATGCATACACTGATTTTGATTTGTATACTTACATACTGACAGCTAAACATGCATATCCTTCTGGCAGTTCATGGAAAGTCAGAACATCTTTGCGGTTGGACTAAAAAGCTTCCTTAGCTTTTTTTCCTTTACCTTTATCTTTTTCTTTTTTTTTTTTCTTATCTTTCTCTTTTTCTTTCTTCTTCACTTTTTCTTTTTCTTTGTTTTGTGGGCAGCAGACCCTCAGAAAATCCACTCTATGTTACACTGCCTGGTGTAAGTGCATATTCTGTATGTGAAACTGAACAAAGGTGATTAGTACGGATTGTAGAGAAAATGACAAGCTACTGGTGCTGAGTTTTCCTGTGTTAACTTATTGTAATTGGTATTTAACTCCTAGCAAAAACTAATGAAATAGAAATAGTAGGACACTAATTAATCCAATTGCAAACAGACTATTTGGCAACATATTTGAATTCTGTCTGTGGTTTGTGCTCCTGAAAGCAGATATGGATTTGTTTTTTCTTTTAATGTCATAAGGATATGGCCCAAGGTGAATTGTGAATGACAGTGACTATGCAGTAATGGGTTTGAAGCAAGTGGAAAAACGTTAAGGATGTGAGTAAGTGAGGGCTTTACACCAGTGAAATTTGTGGAATGGAAGAGCCTTCCAGGAAAAAAACAACAGTATGGCTTGAGCTTTGATGGACTGCATGACATTTTCAGCATCACATTAGTTCTTTCTCTGCCGTTCCACTCCTGTTTCCAGGTCATTACAACTGTGATAGACGTTAAATCTGACAGAAGAAAACTGTGATATATGAAAAAATGCTCTACAAATTGGCATGCTCTAACATACTTGCTGACCTAGAACTGCTATCCTAAAATGGTCATGCAACTGTCATTTTTGCAAAATGGAAGTGGGCGCACTCAACAAAATTACATGGGGTCCCAGGGGAATTCAACCAACAAATAACAGAATAGAAAGCTTACAGAAAGTCTCAGCTGCAGGATAAAAAAGAACTTTGCTCCTTTTGCTACTTAGGATTTTACAACCTGTAGTCTAAAATGCACTTTAAACTTCATAGATCCTGTGAAGATACTCAAAAGTTGAAGATCCTCGTGAGACCCTAACACCTCCCACCCTCAAACATTAGGTTAAAAGATTGGCTTACAGCCTAAAGAAACAAAATACGAGGCACTAGACTGAAACTGCATGCTGTATCATTGACAGAGTTAAGAAGAAAACATAATTTAGAAAACTCTAACTGCCAAGAAAAAGAAATGCTTCCAAATGAGACATAATACACAGGACAGGTCTGCACAGAAGACTGGTGTTCCCCTAAAATAGCATTATGATAATGATGCCTGAAAAAAAATTTTAAGCTCTGTATATCAAATATACTAAGTACTGAAAAATCTGCATAAGTCAGATAAATTATTTCACAGAGCATTTGTTATTGCCCAAACCAGACTGCTAGCAAGACCCTTGCTTAAAGGTATGAGAATTCCTAAACTCCTCTTGATCTGTTCAACGAGCAGGTTTCATTTTAGATGAAGAGAAAAGCAAAAATCCTCAACCACCCTCCAGAATCTTGTTCAAGGTTCTAAGCCTTCTGCATACCTCTTCTGGCTGTGTAAAAAAAAAAAAAGTTCATGCAAAAACTGGCCAAGAGATACAGCTCAGTTGATTGACATCTTTAAGCTCCTAGAGAAGCAGCACTGGCAAAATTCCTGAGCCTGCAAGGAACCATGTTACTATGTGTCATCCTCTGAATCGTGGTAAACTGGTTTTTCTCTGGAGCGCTGGAGAAGCCTCATGTGCCAACTTAGCCTAAGGGCTGTGATGCTTGAAAAAGGACAGGAAAAAAAATCAACTCATAAAGAGGCCTGCTACAGGTTTGGAGAACTTACAAGCATAATTTTGGTTGTAACTAACCCACATGGAAAGATTTTCTCCATCTTAAAAAGTTTTTTTGTTTAGGAGTTAGTGTTCTGCAGAATTCTGTTTCAGATGTGGAAATTGTAGTTAGCTGGGGCAAAAAGTAATTCTGGTTAAAAGACATCTTTACATCTCCAGAAAACTAGGTACATACAGCTTGAAAATGACACAGGAGTTCACATTAACCTGTGTAAATTAGGGTTCACTGTGAACGAAAGGCATGCTCTAAATTCTGCGTTCTTTTTTAACACTACTGGTTTATTCTGAGTACAAAGGTTTCGTTGAAGCTGTGAGAAAGTTTATAAATAGGCATTACAATTCCCTCAAGGGTTAAATTAAAAAAAAAAAAAGTAGTGCGCATTTATAATATACATGTATATTAGTAATAGATTTGTCTATACTTACATTCTTGAGTGTTCTCTGTTCTTGTCCCCTTATTTGTTCTTCACCCTTCAAATCATCCTCTGGGAAGCTGAAAAGAGATTTTTTTTTTAAATGAAAATTATAGATATCTTTAATAATATATTTGTATCCTTAAAAAATTTCATGCTTTCCAAGGTTTCATAGACTAAGGTTGAAAATTTACATCTTGTGCTCTAGAGTTGCAGCTATCTTGACTGAATTTTTCACACTGTGTACACAGAAAGCATACACATTTTTTATTTAATAAGTTTGATTTTAAAAATGTTCCAAAATATGTTACAATATACTTGGGGAGGACAATAAAGGATCCTACAAATTATTTTTTATTTATCAAGATCTAACAGCATCACAAAAGCTGTGTATTACAGTATTTCTACATGGAAATAAATCAGTGGGCTAAATTGAGTGAAGCAGTTTAAATACATTCCAATGTTAGTTCTGTTTTTATATATATAAAAAAAATAAAGGAATAAAATACAGTCCAAAATAACAATTTGTTTATAACTATTTAAATATTCACCTTGATATGGCTTAACGTGCATGCTGTGATTCTTGTTGACAAGAAGAAAATTTACAAGAATTTATCCCCAACTGTATTGTTGAAAATCTTCTAGATTTGGAAAATTAAATTTGAAATTTCACAAGAAAAAGCTCCCTTGCACACTGTATCACTTTCATTTTGATTATAGCTCGAAAAGCCAGGAACAGACAACTATAGTCCTGGCAAGAAAATGGCTGCCCAGATCCCCTATGAACCAGTTAACTCCGTGCTCTCTATCACTTGAAGAGGAAAACTAAGTAGACTTTTCCTTTCTTTACATTGACTCTCCCTTGCCCATTCTTGCCACAGGCACAGCAAGACTCCACTAAACTTGGCTTTTGTTCTGTGCTATTGCACTTACCCAACAAAGGCATCATAGCCATTATATCAGCTGAATCATTGCTTGGCTTGACATTAGCATGGACATGTCTCCTTAAGCAGGTGCTGACAGACCTGAACTCATTTTGCCTGCCTTCCTCGCTGCTTGGATGAAAGCCAGGTCCAGTCTAGAAACTATATTATGTCACTAATTTTGCCTATAGATAGTAGAAATTACCTGTGGGTTTTGACAGTAAAGGTCGTTATCATAAAGTTGAAACATTCTCCAAACAGCGGACAAAACCAGTTGTCACACAGATGGGGCTTCTTCTAAGCTTAAACTACAAACACAGAACAGAGGTCCTTTCAATGTCAGGAGTTCCTGACAACCAGTCTGATGCTCCACAGCACCTGCAGTTTCTCTCAGCTTGTATAGTACATAAGCTATAGTGAAAATCTCATCCGTTAGTCTGTCCTCAAAGCTGTGTGATATCAAAAAGTGTACTAAAAGCTACTTGGATTTCGTGGTTTTGAACTCCTAATAGATAGTCTCTCTTTCTTGTCACCTCCCACCCACGCAAAGTAGGCATCCTCACAGGGCAGTCTATTTTTCTCTTAAAAAGCCAAACCAAGCCCAATGTAAATTCTTATTACTATTGTTTATTATTATTATTATTTTTACTATTAATAACAATGAGAATATCTGAAGAAAACTCTTTCTCTCACATATTTTGGGTTCCCACTTCCCACTGAAAACATTTTCCCCTTCTCATTTTATTAAGTTGGTTTCCTTGCCTTTGTGCCTCTTGTGTCTTTGGCTCGTTCCCTTGGTTCCCACCACATTGTCACAATCAGCCACGTTTGTAGCTCTGCCTTGTGGAGATGCCTGTAAGAAGCGTATTTCATTTTGCAGATGGCACGTATGCTACTATAAAAAGAACACCAAATGTTTGTGGTCTGTAGGTGTAAAAAGAAGCCATTAGATGGGGTGGAAATGGATCCTAACGGAGTCCTTGGCTGATGTGCTGGCTGTTTCCTGAGCCAACTGGAGAGATGGTGAGAGGAGGTGAGAGTGCAAGGACACGTAGTTGCTAAACCTAAGCCCCAGTGACAGTTCTGTCTTTTATTTTACTTAGCTGTTTTCTCTCTTATTTTATTTAGTTGTTTAGTCTCTCTGTCCCACTGGAAAAATGTATAAATTGCAAACCAGAATGAAAATAATTTGTTCTCTTAAGCTCCTGCTTAAATGAGTATTTTCTGTTATGTCCAAAAGTGGAAAAGCCAATAGTTTTTAACCAGCTTCAGATGAAGCTGACAGTTATCTCTGACTCCAGGAATTCAATTTTTTGAAAACATGTACAAATATTATCTACCTATACTGCAATATTTCTAAGATGTCTTGGATTATGCCCCTTCTACAGCTTGTACATTGAGTAGTTCCATGCATGACAGCTATGCAGTAGAAATTATGCATCCTCAAGTTTATTTAAACTACTGGCCTGTTGCTGTCACACAATGTCTACTCATGCTACAGAAGAAAAAGAACCAAAAATGTGCACATTCTTGTAAAATTCAAGCATTAAGGTGAGGTGCACATTGCGTAAAGCTGTACAGCTTAATTCACATATGCATGAGATGAAATACAGATATCCTTTGTCAACTCTTTATTACTTGAGGTAAGGAAGAGACACTAAGCTTTTTCTTAGCACAAAATAAGGCAGGTGTTTCACTGTATTCAATTTCTCTGCCTTCACTCTTGTTTTGGTCCAGTTGTGTTTATAAGCAGCAGTTCAGCTGGAGATGATTCTGCAATATGTATTTCCCAGAGAAGATTTATGACCAGCAGTTCAGCTGGAGATGATTCTGCAATATGTATTTCCCAGAGAAGATTTATGACCTCAAGTGTGGTGCATTATTAGAGATAGGCACGTGCAAACACTGCCCTATACCAATAAGCGTCATAAGAAGTTCACAGGGCCTTGAGGCCAAAAGTGCACATTGAGTCAGTAAAAGTCTGTGCTGGAGCTAATAAACTCAGCTGGAGTTTTTGGAAAACTAGGTTAACTTAACCCCAGTCAGCTCGCCCACCTTGTCCCCTCTCAGATGGGATGGGGGATAGACTCGGAAAGAAAGGCAAACTTGTGGGTTGAGATAAAGACAATTTACTAGGATAGTAAAGGAGAAGATAATAATATATATATTAATAATGATAATAATGATGAAACATAATGATAACAGAGTAAACAAAAAGTTCTGCAAAATTTCTCAATGCCTGACGACCCAGTGACTGAGCAGTGATCACGCAACAATCCTGAGTGAGAGAGATTGTCCATAGGCCAACCCCCCTTATATACTGAGCATGACATTCATTTGGCCAGTTTGGGTCAACTGTACTGGCTATACCCCTCACAGCTTTTTGCATCTGTGCATTAGCAAAATCTGGGAAGCTGATCTCTTAGCTACACTAATAACATCAGTGTATTATCAACATTCTTCACATACCAAGTCCATACGAAATCCAAAACACAGCAGCTACTGGGAAGAAAATTAATTCCATCCCAGCCAAAACCAGGACATAGCTGCATTAAAATTGGCTACCTTCCCTTTTTGTCCACAGTCAGGGTGGCGTCTTTCCTGTGTGGGAAGCAGGGACTCCTAGCCAATGCTGGCTTTCAACACAGAATCCATTTTCACTTCACAGACCCCTGCTTTGAGGTATCCCAAGATCTGACCCTGGCAGGCCTGTCCTTGTGTTCTGCATTCTGATTTGTATGCTGCTGAGCTGTCTCCACGAGGAACCACCAGGGTAGTTCTGCAAGGCTCTCTGGACTGCTCCTTGTTCTATGTGGAGCCAACATGGTTCCAGCAAAGTTCATTAGTTCCAGCTTCGCTCCATGGGAAAGCAGCCACACAATTTCAAAAAACGCAGATAACACCAAAGAGAAGACAGCAGCACTAGTGTGATGCTGATCTTTAGCAAGGTACCTTCCAGACACAGCCTTCCTCAGTTTCTCTGAGAAAAATCCACAGCTAGACAAGCTGATGGTGAAGGGCTGACTGAAATATTCATGCTATCCTTCTAGATACAGCTGTTTACAGGGTTTCAGAGGTAAGGTAATAAAATTCCGGAATGTCAATCCAGAATACCACTATCAAATCAAGTACAATCATACCACCTGAGTATCTCAGGCGACCAGATAAAGCTCTTAAGCATCTGACATTTGACTGCACTGCTGTCTTACAGAAAAGTGGTGTGAGTTAAGCTGGTTTGGACTTCTGCCAAAAATCAGGAGGAGGGAGGCAGATTCCATGACTCAGATAGACCAAGGACATACTAAAAGATGTGCCTAAGTCTCCTGCAATATTTAAGTGCCCTCCCTATCCCTGCAAATAAAAAATTACCTTGCTTGCTTATTCTCTGGCCTTAGAGAAAATCCAGAGAATCTCTATATTTCTAAAAATCATGCATTTTTAGAAACAGAAGGGCTTCAACAGGAGAAGTGATGGAAGCTGGGCCTCAGGGAAACCCATAATGCCAGTAACTATGATTTTTTGCTTGGGCTGCATTAATGGCAGGTATTTAAACATGTCTGAATGTAGATTCTTTCAGACGCAAACTCAATATGTAGTTATCTTCTGTTGGCTACTGTGGCTGGGAAAGTCACTATGCCATCTGTCTCCCTTGTTTCAACATGGACAGTTTTGGTTTGAATACATTGCAAAACAGAAAAATATGGTTAAATCTGAAATATTTTTAGAAAGAAGTATTATTTCTATCTCAGCTGTAATAACAGTTTTTTCTTCTTTCCATGCCTATAATGGAAAGTAAAGAAAGAGAGAGGTTTGTTGAAGTCCTTAATTTTAAATCTGGAAAGGACCATCCCAAGAACCCCTTATGACCTACAGGACAGTTTCTCCTGCATAAGCTGTCTCCAACCTTCCATTAAAAAAAGAGTCTAGGTGTTGATGAGTTTCTCTCCTCTGGAAAGCTATTCCAGTGTTTGTTTAAATAACATATAATTGGTTTGTTTCCTTAGAATGTGTTTTCAGTGTCTATTTATTTATTACTTCCATGTTTTTAATGATCTCCCATAAAGATAAATTTCTCATGAATAGGTGATTGTCAGAGGTTTAAGAGGCTAGCTACATTTTTATGCTGAAGGCATACAATAAATCATCCAGGTTTTCTAAGATGTCAGTTAGGAACATCATCCTGTTTTCACTGTAACAAACTGCTTTCATGAAAGGGCTTAGGAAGAGTCCTCTGGTGCCAGGCACTTTGTTTGATGTTGCCTGCACAACGCCCTATGGTTTGTATGCTTTGAACGCTTTAATTATGAGTCCCTGGGCATGGTGCCACAGCCACAACTGATGCTTGGATGGGTCTAGTCTATTTCCAGTGCTCTTACATTCACCTAGCATTACTGAGGCCATATAGTATCACAAAAATAAAAGCACAAGTCACAGAAATGACAGTTTCCTGATCAAGGTAAAGAACAAACTCTCTAAATGTGTAAGCATTTTTTTGTATAAACATCCTTTTGCTAGGATATTCTTTAAGTTTGGAGTTGTTGTTACTCATTGGGTCGTTTTTCTCATTGGAGAGCTTCTTTAAAGGTCAGTGTGAGCTTGTACCATGCTTGTAGTGTGCACTGATGTAAGGAAGTAGAGACTTTGTCTTCTATTTTCACCTATGTTTAGAAAAGACATTGCCTTTAACGGGAACAGCCAGACACATGTAATAAGTGAAGCTCTAGCAATGATTTACAGTGATATCACTGAACGTTTTGTATTATAAAAAAATAGTTCGTGTAAACATAATGATCGCATGTCACATGTCACTGATTAACATAGTAATTTGATTATTGTAAAATTTTTGCTTTAGTAGTTGATTATTTTAATAGATGTTAATCTATAAGGATAACTGCAGAACGTTACTTCAGGATCCTACCTTAGTATCTCATTTTAAGAAAAACCTTGTTGTTCATGTTTCAGATACTGCTCACTAGTAACTGCATATTGTATGCTGTGTCTTAGGACAGCTTTGGAGAAATATCCCTAGAAATAATTTTCCCTTAAAGTCTTAAGTGAGTCTCTCTTACCTCAAATAAAGCAATTTTATTTCATTTTATTTTATTTTATTTAGAAAAAACCTTTTAAAAAACAGTACATGAAGAAACAGGGCAGAATCCATCCCTTTGAGAGGAGTCAGGAGCAGCAGCTCATGGAGAAGGCAAAGTGTTCTTTTGGGAAGGTGCTGGGCCCTGAGGAGGAAGAAGTATTTCCTCCCAAGTCCCTGCATCCTTGCCTACTTGGCATCCTTCGTTTTGCTGATCTCTGGGAGCCCTTCTCATAGAAGCAAAGAACTATCAGCTGGCTAGTCTGCATTTCTGGTGCCAGTGTAGGATTGCCCATGGGCATGGGGCTGAAGGGAGCCACTCCATTTCCTGGTGAAGAAGATACAAGTATGCACAGCTTCCCTGTTCAGCCAGCACCGCCTTCAGGAGGACAACCCCTGCACGGACCCTGACAGGAAGAAGGCAGGTGGTAACACATGACACTTCCTTGTGGAATCCAGCAGAGTTTGCCCTCCAAGGAGACAATGGGGCACCTTGATGAAAAATTACTTCCTCCACACCTCACCCTGCCAGCACTCGGCTGGGATGCTTGTTCCCAGACTGGTGCCTGCTCCACACTGCCACAACACTCCTTGTCTGAATGCAGCCCCATTCTGCTCTGACACTGGGTGACATGGCCCCTGTTTGCACAGGTTATTTCTCTTTGGATCAAGAATGTGTCAGAGAGAACTGACTTTCCCACCAGTGGGTGAAGCTTTTAGTCACCCGCCCAAACAAAAGGAAAGGCAGCCAACTGACATTTTAAGGGAAAAAACAGCAGAGTTAATCTTCAGATCGAAGACATGACCTTTTACCAAGATGTTAATATTGTTTAGGTTTTGTACTTTGATGTGCTGCTGTTGCCTCATCCTCTTTCTTCCCCACTCTTAAGAAGAGATGGTGTGTGCTATTATGTTCAGCTTGACAAATTAAAACAGCATAAGGACTAGCACTTGGCTACCTCCACAGTATTAGCCTTAGGAAAGAATAACTAGAGTCTGGCTTTGTTCCAAAAGCTTGAGGTGCTCTTACTGCCTCAGAGATACTGGCTCATACCTGTTACATGCCTACAGCACAGACTGTCTAATTCTGCTGCTTTATGCCACACAGTGGGCAGTTAACCCCTTGTGGATTGAACTAAGACTTTGCAGGATCTGCTAGAAATGTTAATTTTCAAGTAACACAAAATAAATAATAAAAAAACCCAACCAAAACCCAAAGGGATTAGGGTGTTAAAAATGCTTCTAGCACCTCAGTTAGTCTGTGTCGAAGGGCTAGACTGGGTAGCCTGGATCACATTTTGTATCTAACCTCACTAATTTGTTCTGAGCCCTCTCCAGTTCAGAGGATGCCATCACCCACTTAGTGAGAATTCAGACCATCAACAGGTATTGACTATCAGAGTTCAAGTCAAGTCACTGATCCTTTAAGGATCCTTTCTTGGAAACACAGCTGTAGCTGTTCCTTTCTCTCAAAGCTGTCCCTAGCCCAAAGAGTCACATCCATGACCTCTACCTGCCTTCTTCTCTTCCTTTCTGAATGTCTCCTTCCACATAGGCTGCTGCACTTGGAGCATGTCTCTGTTCCTTTCCATGCAAAGTTCAAATCTCCTTTTCAACTGTCATCCAGGGCTGTCATCAAAATGCTTTCTTCTTTCATGTTGACTTGCAGGTTAGGTTTATGTGCACTCAATTCAGGCTGAGAGAGTGATGTATCAGAGAAAGCTTTGTTAAATAAGAAATCCAGCCCACAGGGTCAGGGCTGCCTACGTATAAAGAAGTAGCAGTGTTCATTTAGACTGTGGAAAAAGTGCACCTCTAAGTTCTTTTCTATGGTGGTAGTCTGGAGACAGGAAAAATCCTTAAGCCAAAGAACAGATAAGCTAGATATTCACAGCAAGGCTTAAAAACAATCTGAGATCCTCAGGGGGAAAGTGCAGGGAGGCTTAAAAGGAATGTAAAATGTAAACACGAGCACAAAAGGGAGAAGAGAAAAAACTTTCATAATTGAGGACTCTACTATGCCAAAAAAAAAAAAGAAAAAAGAAAAAAAGAAAAAGAAAAAAGAAATATGTCTCCACACAGGAGAGATGGACACAGACTTTGCTTAGAACAAGCTCTCATACTAAACATCTTATTTTCAACACTAAGAAAATAAGTTCACGGCCAGTAGAGGGCATTTGGCTTCCAGACTTGGGCTCATGGCTGTGGTTTAATAATCTTGATTTAAAAAAAAAACATTCTACATTACTAAAAGTTCATGCCATTAGTGGCTACTTCCATGCTCTACCAGATGTTTAAAATTTTCAGTCGAAGTTCCCCCTGAAGTCAGTAGAGGCTGAGAAGATGACAAGAAAACAAAAAGTTATTGATTCAACCTTTCCTGAATTATCCACTTCCTACTTTCTAACATCAAGATAAGTGGGAGCTTTACTCAAGTAAAAGGACCATCTAACAAGTGACTTGTCTATCCCACATTACAAGGACTTACATGCTTGTCTCAGCTGGTTTAGTGATTCCTTTTTCTTTTATTTTTTTTTTTTTTTTGTTAAAACCTTTAAAGTGGTGAGCATACAGGTGTTTTACTGTAATCTCAAAGCTTAAAGTGGCATCAATTCGCACCTTTGTAGAGGGCTGTTATCATCCTAAATCATTCCAGAAATTAGTAACAAGCACAAGACCCCCAGTGTGCGAATATGCTTTCCACAATGTTGACCATGAGCAAAGGAAAAGTACCCTCTCTGAAAAGTGCGTGCTTTTGAGATCTTCATTCAAAGCAATGAGAGGTACTGAGTAGAGGAAATTCTATCCTGTAGCTGAAGGATAAAAAGTGTGGGTAGATGTCGAAGCTGGGTAAAAGAGCTAATCAAAAGAAATACAGGAGTTGCCAAAACTACGTTTCATGATTTCACTTTGACTTTTTTGAATGTTTTATTTCTTATTTGAAAACAAGGACATTCTCAATTTTCATAATTTTAAGGAAAAAATCCCCACCCTGTTTTTAAACACCAATAAGAACTTTGAAACTTGGTTTGGTCCTATTGATGCTAAACACAAAATATTTCTGATTCCTTCTGAAGTTTTAACATTGTCTTTCCCCATCATGGAATTGTCCCAGATAAAATTGCTAACAGTAAACAAAAAAAATCTGCCTGCACTTCCCTCAGTTTCAATTTTAAGTTTTTATGAATACTTAGGGCTCAATTGCCACTGGCCTTAGCAAAGCCTCCAATTTTATGCAATTCTAAGAAGAAATTATGGCCCTGAGTGGAACTACGAGAGAGTCACTTTTCTGCATGACTGTAACACAGTCAGGTCATCAGCAGCTCAGGCAGTGACAGCAAAAAGTAGCTTATGCCAAGAGGAGACCCAGAAGACCAAAAGAGGGAATGGGAAGGTGTTTGTAACATGAAAATTTAGGATCAAGTTTCTTGCCAAAATTTGTTTTCCAAATGGGTTTAGGACAAGCTGGGTTACCTTGACAGGGGATATCTGAAACAAAGCAAAGAAGTTATGATTTCTGCATGTAATAGATTCACACTTTTCTCTTGAGGTTGTTATAAATACACAGGTGTGCGTATGAATGACAATAGAAACAAAATTTTAGTCACATGCTAACACTGGAAACAGGAATAGTGATGAATACACTAGCGTGTTAAAGAGATCAACAATTTGGTTTCAGCATGATGCAGAGAAGTCTCCAAAACTATGAAGCAAGTTTGCCAAGTACAGTTGAGTAGGTGGAACTGGCAACTGGCACAGTTCAACCTAAAGCAAGACATGCAATTTTGCAGATAGAGGGTGGTGATGGCAGGATACGTAAAGTTCTCCATCACATGGTATTTTCAACTGAATCTGGCAGGACTTCCCCAGAAGAAAGCACTTCCTCAGTCAGCAATGGCTGGAGAATGAGATGGAGTCACTTGGAGAAACTTCTGTGCTTTGCCTTCTGCAAGAAGCCAGAGTCCTTTAGTACAATGGCCTGCTCCTGGCTTTGATTCTACTACAGCAACACCTGATCTAAAACACTGCATGGTATGAAAACATGGAGTCTGGAAACTTGTGCATCCCCGAATAATAGGAAACGCTACTCATTAGCAGAAAAAGTAACATGCTAGTTAGTCAAGATAAATATTATTTGGGAAGTATTTATTTAATTATATAGTACTACTAATTTTCATGGATGCTGGGTAAATAGGTTCCCCTTATGTACCGAAGCACTGCTTCAGCCTTTGGACATCACTTTCATCATCAACTATTTCACATCTTTTAATGCACAGGTGTGCTATGGAAAATCTGCTACAAAGCACTGGCAGAGATATCAGCTACATCTTCACATTCCTTAGTGGTTTTAATATCACAGCAGGGCATCAGTGCAACACTACCATTCACCTATGTTATGGTAAGTGCCTGAAAGTCCAAAGTCCAGGATTCATGGCATTACATAAAATAAGTGTATAAAGGAGCCTCTGCTCTAACACCACCTACTACGCAGATGAGCCACACTGTGGAAGAACTAGAAAGAACGTAGTAATAGAGAAGAGACTAGTAAAAAATGTGAAGTAGCTTTCATAAAAACAGCAATATAAGACTTCTTGAAAACACTTCTTGAAAATGTGATGAAGAATGTATATGACAGAGACATGTAAAATCATGAGTGCTATGGAGAAAGATCTCATCACACGGGGTAGTATTTTTTCACACATATCATAAAGGTACCCAGAAGTTAGACAAATTCACTGAGAAATAAAGAAGGAATTTACTGTTGGTTTTAATTCCTAAACTTTTGTGCTTTATGCAGACTAGCAGGAGTTGGGGCCAAAACCATCTCCAATATATGACATCTCTGATTAGACCTGGAAGTCTCATATTCATTGAATATGACTATGAATTAAGTCTTTGTATAATACATTGTCTTTGTGTGACAATCCTGTGTCCGTCTTCATCAAAATTCCCACCCCATTCTAGAAGAGAAGCATTCACTTTTTCTCTGAACAAGGAGCTGAAATACCACAGGTATGTGCAACAGGTATGTCAGCAGGTGGTGTAAATGCTGATGATTTAAAGGGCACTGACCATAACAACTAGTGGAAGAAAACCACTATGTGTGGGGGAAGATGGGAAGACTGTCTTAGCAAGAGAATAACCTGACAGCTGTACTTGGTAAACTGAAGGAAGCTGACCAGGCAGTAGAAATGGGCAGAACCATACTTCTTATTTTCCTTTCTTCAGCTATCTACATTGTGAAGAAGATAAAGGAGAGAGAAAGCTTACCTTTCTGAAGGGCCGGAAGAGTAGTCTAGGAGAGCTGAGAGAAGGGTGAAAAAGGCCTAGGAGGCACTAGAGATAGGGGTTTTTTTTGGTGGGATTTTTCTTTAATCCTCACTGAACTGTTGCCTGTTCACATGAATAACAAATGTGTAAAAAAAATGCATGTGTGCTCATGTGTGCTCATGTGTTTCTGTATGTTCACAGACTTCAAACAAGTCCATCATGGACTGTCTAGTCTGGAGGGTTTCACTCTCCCAAGTCTATAAGATATGGCTAAAGGCTGAAGATATGAGATTGAGCTCCCTGTACCTGACCACCTTGGAAACTTGAACTCCAGTGCTAAAGAGAGATTCTCTGTATTGTTGAAGTTCAGTGACTGAAAAAGGAGGGAGACACTATAGAAGCGTCATATTGTGTTTTGTAAGCTCTGTTCTCCCTGCTGCTTTCTAGGCATTATCTTCCCAAGGTCACCTCTCTCTTCTCACTGTGGTGGTGAGTCCTGTTTATTTTGCATGTAACAGGCTTGCCACTTGACAGAACAAAGCATGAAAATCTATATGTTCTTACTGTTTATAATTGGTAAAGACAGCCATTAATGGCCCTTCAAAAGCCTCAAGCCATTCAGAGGAATCTCTAGAGTGATGAAGCCTCCCGCCTTTCGCTCTGTGGGTTATTCATATGAATCAATACTCTTCAGCTGAAGTTATGTGTCAAGCTACCAGCAATGTACTACTGAAGTATCTAGGTGAAGCTAGAGTCAAAATTCAAGTTGCAGTGAAGCTCAAAAGCACTCAGGGTGTGTTAGTAGCTCTGCTTCATCTCTTTTCTCCCAGGAAAACTCTTAGATATGTTACTGGGACCAGACAGCTGACTAGAAAGTTGGTGGAAGTTACACAGGAAGTGTGGATGCAAATGGTACATTATTTCCAATGAAGTATGCAATGTCCCCCTCAGCAAATGTGAGATGTGAAGTGTGAAACTCTGGCTCTGCTCCGTAGACTTAATTCCAGCTGCTCCACAAAGGAGGAAGGAGCAAGAAGCAAATAAATCAAAATTCAACAAATATATTGCATGGTAGGTATATCCACCTTAAAATACATCCCATTACGGTCATTGAATTTAGACAAAACACTTTAAAGAAAAAAGAAAACAACAGCATATATTGAGGCCTATTTTACATACTTTGACTACAGTCATGGCACTTTTACAGCTTGGTCAGGTCTGCACATGGTGGAGCTAAACAAGCATACAAGCACTTTTTCAAGTAATTTAACTGAAATCAATAGCTTTGCAAATGTGAAAGGTCAGGGAGTATTTTCAAGCTGTAGTTCATTATTTCCAGAACAAACTGCAATTTTCAACTCTGCTTAGTGCATTTAATTCCATTGACAGTTTCTTTTTACTCCCTCCTTAAATATTCAACCAGGCTTTTCATAGACAGAATGTTTACATGTGTGTATGTGTATCTATGAATTCTTAGTATTTAACATAAATTCTCATCAGCTGTTACTCAGTGAAGGCAGTGTAGCTCTCCATTTAGCATACAGTGGATGCACAGTCCTTTTAATAAAGTGCATAAATGATCAGTCTGATGTTCTGCACTTTTTTTCTGCTACTGCAAGAATTCTGGAACACAAGCATTCATGAACCTTATGACTGAGAATGTTGTCTGGTCAATAAACTGTAAGACTAACGGTTAAAAACACTTGCTGTTGTACAAACACACAATATTGCCTATTAGTTAGCACCCAAAAAGTATTTTAGATGCTGATGAGGAGAAAGATTTTAGTAAAGTTTTCTCAGAATCCTTCATGAGGATGAGAGGCAGGGTAGGAACCTCCAATACCCTATAAACAAAGACTGTTATTGTTTATACATGAGCTACAAGGCTGCAGCTACAAAATCTGTCGAACTTTGCCATGAGATATCATTCTGGAACACTCATTTATTATCTAGAAATTTTGCAGCAAAACCTGCTTCCATCACAAACCAAACTAACTAAACCGAATCACTTGCTGAAAGTATGTTTCCTAGAGGCTTTCCAGAGGCCGTGAATTACTTTTACTCCTCACATTTAACAAAGCCAGTAGTCTAGCTTCTTATAAAAGACTGATATGGAGGAAGCCTGGCAAGAGATTTTTCTACCACAAGTTTAGCAAATTCAACCCTTCTTTTTATCTTCGTTTATTAAATGAAGTAATCTCCATTTATAACATGAAATAATGAAAGTGTATGTTGGCTATTGTAATGCAAGCACTACCTTGCCTTCCTCCCTATCCTCCAACCTTCCGCAAAAAAACTTTTTAAGAAAAAATTAAATGGCAAATCTCTCAGGAAGTGTCTCTAGCACCCAGTGGACCATGGCGTAGTACTGTCTGTGTTAGTGAGAATCAATTTAGCTTTACAACCCCACACAAGACAGCCACGCTGCTGCTACATGAAGGGAGGGCTGGGGAGCTGAAGTTGCCTACCAGGGACTAATATCACCTTGCTGCAGGGTACAGTGATGATCCTTTAGCCAGATCTAGCTTCCGGAGTTACACTCGTCTGCCAGTCTGCTGAAGACAGCCATTTCAGAACTTACAGAACAATTACTAATGTCTCCCCAAAACACATCCAGAACAAAGCATTTGTTAGAGACGTATTACAGCACTTACCAGTCTTGATAAAGAATTTTGAATTTTGGATTGCAAAAGCTAAAAGTCCTTAGAAAAGAAAATGGCTTCCTTTCTGCCCCTGTGCCTCTGTGACATTATTGCTATCTTCTCAAAGACTAGAAAAGCCTCTAATTTTCAGACTGTGTCTGTGATTTTCTCTACTTCTCTTTCAGTTTTTTTCTCTCTTCAGTTTTAGGAACAAAGGGAAAGCTTTCACATATCTGTCAGAGTTTACTCTTAATAAAAACAAAAGAACTTTCTACCAAATAATATACCCTGTGCCTTGTTTCACTATCTTTTTGGCATTAGATATTTTAAGATCCAGCCCACAGAAATTTAAGACAATGCTGATTTACCCCAGCTGAAGTTCTGGCTTGCTATCTCCTTCTTTGGTTCCAGACCATTTGTTAACTTTGCACTTATTTAAAAGAACAGTTCAAATCCTGGCACATCCAGCATTCATGGATAATGCAAAGCCCATTTTATTTGACATTGCTGGAATTTCAGATAAACCTAGTAACCACTTTTCTCCTTGCAGTCTCTCCAGGAAATAACACGTGCGAGGCACTTTAGAAATTCTAATACATTTTTAGGTAATCCTGTTGTACAATTTGGCTTAGTATCAGAAGCATTTTTAATCTCACAGAATCTCCCTTGGGCATTTGGATTCAAAGAAGTACAAGGTTGGAGTTTTTTCTTTGTTTTTCTTTCTTTCCTTCTTGTTTCTTTTTCAACTGCTGGACTCTTGCCCTTGTCCTTTTCCAAGCCATAAAATGAGGCTCCTTTACCACATTCTGTATTCAGAAGGAAGGACTGAAAGAAGCAGCATGCTTGAAGAAACTTTATTGACTACTTTCTGGACCTGCCAGAGATAGTATGTTAAGTTCTTCTGATATTAAGTAGGAATGTGTCATATGAATAAAAGGAAAAAAAAAAAACCAAAAACCCACCAACCAAGAAACAGGAGTGCAAAAACATATTGCAATCAATAATAATTCATTTGGCACAAATTTAAATTCTCACCTAAAAATCTAATCAAGCTCCTGATCCCATTGTGTCAGGGCTGTTTAAACACATGATGCAAGAAACAGGCTTTGACCCATAGAACATTCTTCAGGGATTATAGAGAACTACTGGACAAATGATGGGATGGATCTTCATGGACAGAAATCAAAAACATTGACCATAGCCAAAATTCAAGAATCAATCTCAGCTCACTGTTTGCCCAAGCAATGTCAGAAAGGGCTAACTAACCCTGCTTAGTTTGGCACAGCTGATGCAAACTGTAGTACTCTTATGGGCACTGTCACTACAGCATCTGAAAACCTTTCAGACTTCGGGGTCTATCTTTAAAGGCAGAGAAGTACTGTTTCCTCAATTTTGTTACTGAGATAGTACAGCAACACAAATTGCCTGGGGGACATAAATCTTCCTTTTTGTTCTTTTCTATTAGCTGACATTTCCCCAGCGTTTTTCTGTACTTTGCTATGTTCCTGTGTCACTTTTCCAACACAGAATGTCTCCAAGGGAAGATGTGCTCCTACCAGCTCAGTGAGTATGAAGAGCTTTACCTGAGCTGCCTTTGCTACTGAAATGTTCAAAACTACAACCCATTCTTGTCTCTTCTTCTAAATCTGGTCTAGATCTAGATAAGAACAGCACTGGTACTTGCTAAAATTAAGCACATGCTTAAATGTTTGGTACTGCCATAATGTCTTTTTCATGTTATGATTTTACTTTATGCCAGACTGTTTATTTTTTGAGACAGAGTTAGAAACTATAGACAGTGAAGGTGGAGGTGAATGAATACACGGTCAATGAAGGACTGTGGTGAAAATGAGGAAATAAGCACAGTAAGAATTTCTGTAGCAGAGAAGAATCTAGAAGCATTACTGCTGCTAGATTCTGCATCTCCTGACGCTGGTGATTGTTGGACAAGTTGTATATGTGAATCCAGTTTTCAACCACTAATAATTTTGTGATGAATAAAACATCTTACACTAAATAAGAAAGAAACAAAAGCTGAATCCCCAGTCAAGCAATACTAAGGAACAGACCAGATTTTGGCAGTCTTGTTCTTCTGGGCTTTGAACACATCCTTATGAGCACTGAGTGTAAAGTGACAATGAAAAACTTCAATGGACTTTCAATCAGAATATTAAGACCTGATCACTGCCAAAAAAGTTAACCTGTGTTACATATTGTCTGGTCCAGAGATTCATGCCACCTTTCTGCAGTCAATAAAAAGGTATAGAAAACTTGGTGCTTTGCTCACCATGTCAGTCTGAATTTTAATTGCTCAGTTCTCTGCAGTCACAATTGGTATCATACTTATTTCCTGAAAGATGTCAAGACAAGGATCACTGCTCCTTCTAGTTTTATAACTGTGGTATATGAGAATACAGTTTGGCACAAAGGTTTAGATGTACAATAAGAAAATTGTGATCGCACATGTGTATGTGTTCAGGGCAAGTATGGAATGTCCAAAGTGCGTGGTTGTGCTCTGACAGCTACATCTTTTTTTAATGAAAGTAAAATGTAAATTAAGAAGCCAGTAAGGAGACTGTGAAACAAAAATACATCTAATTATAAATTTGTCCTTTCCTTATCCTATTATTTAGATAGATCTGATGATACCACTTACTTTCTACCATCCTAATTCAGTCTTCGAACAAGGAGGCATGTTTGTGGCTCAGTTAATTATGTTGGATATTATGTTAACTTGGGCAGTTGTAAGCGCAAGAGCCAAAATTGTTCTCCCATATTCAAAAAAGAAAGAACATCAGTGGAAGAATTAAAATTGACAGTCAGATGACAGGGTGAAAAAGAAAAAGTAATGGAGGTTGATCAAGGCCCATAACTTCAGTGGAAATTCTTCTATTTATTTATTTATTTTTTAATTAAAATTGAATTGAAATTTAATTGAAAATTAAATGTTACAATTCTGAAGCTTCCTTGAGAAACAATGGAGGCAACATTTTACTTCCACTTCTTGGAACAGAAATTGGTGCAACTTCCTGAGCTGCCCAGGAGCACTGCTTTCAGCCTGTGCGTGGAAGGAGCACACAGTAGCCCCGATACTGCTCTGGAAACAAAACTCCCACTTCCAATGCCTCTGCTCACTAGGGCAGACGATTCTCCAAGCAGAAGCTGAAGAGACCTAAAAACACTGGAGGCAAGTTTCTGCACTCTGCCAAGAGGTCACATTGCTCTGGGACAGCCTGAGGGGTGAGGGACTTGGAGCCATCTGTCCTTACCTGACTTCTCCCTGCCACAAATACTGGTGTGATGTCAAAAGCATGAACTCCAGCCCCTGCCAAGTGCTAGGAGACAGTGTCACGGCATGACCCAGAGCCCTGGCCTGCTTCACCAGGGCTTTTGTCCCACGCCAGGTAGGACAGGCAGGTGCTGAGCCCCCAGCCTTGGCTGCAAGCCCCGTGAGCACAATCCTCACAATGCAGCAATTTCCCCCAGGGCTCCCAGGCTGTGAGTTTAAAACCTGTGTTTACAGCAGAGACTTCCAAACCCATATTGCAGGGGAACACAGTGTCTGTCTTTTGCCCTGGGGCTGCCTGAGGAATTTCTGAGCAGCTACCTCTTAATCTTATATTGTAATAGGAGCCTGTGATGCAAGAACCAAGTATAAGTTTTCATGCAGCAAAGAAATTACAGGGTTAGTAACACCTTTGGGAGCTACAGTGACTTACACTAGCTAGAATCAGTGGTATTTTCCATATGTAAGTTACAGTTCAAATGTAAATTGCTGAAACATGATGTGAAGTAAATAACTTATCTCCATTCAACAGACACAAACACATAGACTGAAAGAGACTACATAATTTTATAAAATCTCCCCAGCAAGGCAGCGCCACAAAAATGTAATATCACAAAACCTTTCCCTGCTTACACAATCACTTTTACAATAACTGACTATGTTGAATTGAAGGGGTCAGAACTAGAGTTGATCAAAGAAGAAAAACAAATTAATTCAATTTTTCTTTTTATTATTTTGGCCAAGAGAACAAGTTTGAAACAAAATGGCCATTTCCATTGAATTTAAAATTCTTCCTTGGGAAAAATAAATATGGCCGAAGCTGAACTGTTATTGTGAAACATTTGGTTTTCAGCTAATACATTCCAGCGGATTAAGACAGTGAGCCACAAAGAAGATCGAGTGTAAAACCAGGAGATTGGAATCAATGACTTGAAATGTTTTCCCAGTTAAAATGCTAAGAAAATGAAAAGAAAGAAGCACAACAAAACTCTGGATTGGTATTGTCTTGACTTCTCCCATACTTTGGCCCTCTCAATCTTTTTTTCATGAGTATGAAAAAAACAAATCAGTTTGCTGTGCTTACGGGCTTGGTTTTGGGCTTTTATGGGTTTTTTTTTTGGCTTCAGTTTGTTTTCTACTTGTTTCCTGAACTTATCATGTGGCTTAGTGTTTTCCACACTTCTGGCGGTGAAATTTCGCTCAAAACAAAAAAAAATTCTCCCTATCACTCTCAAGAGAAGAATAAAAAAGAGTGGAGATAACTTTCTATGGGCCAAATGTAGAAACTAGGATCTTTGACTACTGAATTCCTTGAAGTCATTAACATAGTAACTAAAATACATTTTTCCTTTCTAGTGGTCTAGTAGACTGCATTACTTTAGGCGCCTTTACACTGATGGCAGTGAAAATTTTGTTGTTGGAAATCGAATGCTAGCGTCTCAAAATTATTTTGGTAGAAGTATGCTGCTTGGATACTCACTGAATTTGAGTTTTCTCTTGACTTTCATCAAAGACTTTTATCTTTCTTGTCTCTAATGCTCCAGAGTTACTGTCCTCAGATATTGCAACTCTCCTACTGTAGCTAACAGTGTAACTCCTCAGTTACAAACTAGAAAGGCTGCACAGATTGCGGTATATTATCAGTCCTGGGAAGGAACAGAAACTAAAACTAGTAGAAAAACTGTATGTCAGAGACCTGTCAATCCTGTTTACCTTTGTAAAAATACTTTTTTTTTTTTTTTTTGTCCGAATCTAGGGTATTCTTTCAACTCTAAGTCTTCCACAGGGACAAATACCTATCTAAAACAGTGAAAATGGCAATTTGGATGGTCTGCAACACTACATAAACCCATCTTCTGGACTGTCTCTGCACTCATATTTCAAGAAAATAAAAAAAAGAAAAGTAAGATTAGGTCAGAAAGAGCCATAAACCCAGAGGTACTATAACAAAATCAGATGACCCAGTTCTTACCTGTTAACTTTAAAGTTCAGCACAGACATAAAAACTTAAATCTCATCAAAAGATATTTCCAATTAAGCTTCTAGGTGACATCCACATTTAAAAGCTGCCTTACATTTGAATAAGGATTGTCCCATCTTTGTGAAAAAAGTATTTTACATTACAAACCACAAGTGTAATTTAGTACAAGGCTTATGCATCTAATTAATAAACGAACACTTCACTCCCACCAGATCCCACATCACCTTTACCTGTGACAGATTAAGTGCTTATGTTCTGATTTTAGTGGCTTCAGATATGTTACTATGTTTGCTGCAGTGAAGAAGCTGCCTGTTTTCTGAACCATTTGTTTCATTTCACAGTTAATGATTATTACTGCCTCAGAAGGGTTGCCTTAATTTTACTATGCAAATTCAAATTATCTATAGATTAACTACTTTGCCATAATATCTAATTGCAACACCATTTTCAGCATCAACTAGTGCTTAATTTCCCATGGGTACAAACACTACAGATCACTAGATGGTGCTATTTTTGGATCGGAAATAAATTTCTATATATAGGGTGAAGCAATAGCAAAACTGTTCCAAATGTTTCATTACAATCTCAGGATAAATGAAAAAAAAAAAATCCCAACCTTAAAGCTGTATAACCACATTATTTTTTGTATAGTTGTTTCTCATATAGCTGCACTCTGTTCAATAACTAATGATAATTTACAAGATCTGCAAATTCCCCACCTATAGCCAGGGCTACTTAGATTTGCATTTTTGACTAATCATGAGCCCTACATGTTCTTCCATTCTCCTTCATTTCAGGTAAATATAAACACTAGAAGGTGCTCGTATTTAGACAAGTGAATGCATACAGATGCTTATAACTCAGGCAGCAGAACTCTAGAAGAGTGAAAATAACAAGAATAAGATATTTATGCACAAAAATGGGGAGAAGTCTCACATTCAGGGTCTCCTATCCCTTTCTTCCTCCTAGGTAGAGCAGTGTTTGATGAAATTTCCCTTTTCTGACCATATCTAACCTAATCTTTTATATACACATACTTCAGGGTCTGTACCTAACGGATTCTGTTCTGTAAGCCTGTACGTTTATTACCAGGAGGGGGCACAGCTGTTATGTGAGTGGGGGCGTGCCACCGTGAGCACACTGCATTGCATGGGAGCACAGAAACTTGCAGGTGGGGGTAGGGGAGAAGATAGTTTAGCATCCCACCACAAGCAGATCCACCTTGGTCACATACTGACTTGAAATTGACAGTGACTTGAACACGTGGGTTTGAAAAAAATAAAAAGTGAGGGAAGAACTGGAGAGAATAGTATCTACAGATTTATGCAGAGGGGAGAAATCCTTTATTGGGAGTAAGATTTTATAATGATTTCCACAATTTTGATTTATATGTTCTAGTCTTCCACATACTGTCTGTAAAACTGGAGCCCTTTTTGCCAATGTTTGTTTTTAATAACGATCCCCCATCCATCCTCTGCTGTATAAAAATGCCATACTTAATAATTTGAAAGAAGTTGCAGCTTCCAGGCCACAAAGCTGCAGCTACTTAGCGTTAGTGTAATTTTAAAGCAGCTTAGCGAAAATGGTATGAGTCATTCATGTTGAACTCCCATTTCCATCATTTTGGCTGTGTTTGGCAAGGAAATATCTCAAGCTGAAACTGCTGTTTTGGGCTCCAGTCTGTCTTCCCCCCAGTAAAGCACAATGGTACACAGGCCTAGTTTGGTAAATCCCAGTGGTACCAGAGTTGTTAGCTGGGCTGAGCATTTCATAAGAGCTGTGATCCTCTTAGATGCCAGCTAGGTCAGGACAAGGTGCTTCACAGACATAGCATACTGAATGGTGGGATAGAGTCAGCTCAAATCGCTGCGTGCTGCTGAAGAGAAATGTCCTTTAAGCTGCTCGGTTAGACTCTGCTCTCATCAATCCACATCAATCTGCTTTGGCAAAACCTTGTCTTTCTGTATCTCTCTGTGCTTCAAGAAATGTCACAGCACCTCAGGTTTCTCACCTTTCCAAAGTTTCACCAGAGTCATGAGATAGGAAGACCACCAAAAGTAAATATACATCTCTCACTGTACTCGAAGAGCAGGTTCGGGATCATCTGAGGAACTTGAAGGTGCACAAGTCCGTGGGACCTGATGAGATCCATCCATGGGTCCTGAGGGAACTGGCAGATGAAGTGCCAAGCCACTGGCCATCATACCCGAGAAGTCGTGGCGGTATGGTGAGGTCCCTGATGACTGGAAGAGAGGGAACATAACCCCCATTTTTAAAAAGGGAAACAAGGAAGAGTCAGGGAACTAGATGCCGGTCAGCCTCACCTCTGTGCCTGGCAAAGTCATGGAGCAGATTCTCCTGGAAACCATGCTAAGGCACATGGAGAGCAAGGAGGTGGTTGGTGACAGCCAACATGGCTTCACCAAGGGCAGATCGTGTCTGACCAATTTGGTGGCCTTCTATGATGGGGTGACAGCATTGGTGGACAAGGGACAGGCAACGGATATCATCTACCTGGACTTGTGCAAGGCATTTGACACTGTCCCGCACGACATCCTTCTCTAAACTAGAGAGGCATGGGTTGATGGATGGACCACTCGGTGGATAAGGAGTTGGCTGGATGGCCGCACTCAGAGAGTGGTGGTCAACGGCTCAATGTCCAAGTGGAGACCGGTCACCAGTGGCTTCCCTCAGGAGTCCGTGTTGGGCCCGGCCCTGTTCAACATCTTTGTTGGTGACATGGACAGTGGGATAGAGTGTACTCTCAGCAAGTTCGCTTGACACCAAGCTGTGTGGTGCCGTTGACACGCTGGAAGGGAGGGATGCCATCCAGAGGGACCTTGACAGGCTGGAGAGGTGGGTCTCTGCCAACCTCATGAAGTTCAACCAGGCCAAGTGCAAGGTCCTGCACCTGGGTCGTGGCAATCCCAGGCACAAATACAGACTGGGCGGAGAATGGATCGAGAGCAGCCCTGAGGAGAAGGACTTGGGAGTGATAGTGGATGTGAAGATCAACATGAGCTGGCAATGCGCCCTTGCGGCCCAGAAGGCCAACTGCATCCTGGGCTGCATCAAGAGAAGCGTAGCCAGCAGGTCGAGGGAGGTGATTCTCCCCCTCTACTCTGCCCTGGTAAGACCCCGCCTGGAGTACTGCGTCCAGTTCTGGAGCCCCCAACATAAGAAGGACATGGACCAGTTGGAGAGGGCCCAGAGGAGGGCCACGAAGATGATCAGAGGGCTGGAGCACCTCTCCTATGAGGACAGGCTGAGAGAGCTAGGGCTGTTCAGCCTGGGGAAGAGGAGGCTCCGGGGAGACCTGATAGAGGCTGTTCAGTAGGGCCTGTTGTGACAGGACTAGGGGTAAAGGTTTTAAATTAGAGGGAGGTAGATTTTGATTGGATATTAGGAAAAAAATTTTCACAATGCGAGTTGTAGAACACTGGAACAGGTTGCCCAGAGAGGTGGTGGATGCCCCATCCCTGGAAACGTTCAAGGCCAGGTTGGATGAGGCTCTGAGCAACCTGATCTAATCAGGGATGTCCCTACTTCTTGCAGGGGGGTGGACTAGATGACCTTTGAAGATCCCTTCCAACCCTAACCATTCTATGATTCTATGATTCATTTTTCCTGAGATTTGCTCTGACACAAGCAGCCCAGTTCTTATGACAATGTGCAGACACCAGTCACCTCAGTGACTGAAGAATTCTTAATTCTCATGCTAATCTAGTTTCAAAATGTGTTCCCGTGCACTTTTGCCAGATTCTATGAACTTTTTCATGACTCAAGAAATCTAGCCATGTTTTGATTCTAAGCTGTGCAAAAGATTATTTATTTAATTTTCTTTCTCAAATAGTTTTGCAAGTAAGAACATATTTTATTCTGATGAAGTGTCCAGGATGATACAATAAGATGTGAAGCAATATACCATACCTCAGGACCAACAGTAGGATCAAATATATAATCAGAAGGAATTTTTTTTTCAAAAAATCAATATTGCTTTATCACAATTTATGAAAGCCACCAGTTAGCAGGGCATTATGATTGAGTTCTTACTATCTGAGGGCTATTTTACATTGAAAAACTGGTTGTGGTTCTTCTATGTGTACAGGTTTTTTTTTTGTGGTACACCTTTCTCTAATGGTAATTAGAGAATTCTTTTTTTTTTTTTTTTTTTTTTTTTTTTTTTTGTTGTATAGTTTTATTCTGGAGACAAATACAGACACTTTCTCCGCTGACGAGTAACACTGATTATGCTTTAATACAGTAGAGATAAGGAAGTAACTCTTGCATGTTTTACTTGCTCAGGTTGCTCCAGGCCCAGAGAAGTTTTGAATAACTCCAGGGATGGACACCTCATAGCTTCTGGGCTCCTACTCCAGAGTTCTACTGTATCTTGGTAAAATAAATGTTCTTTTTACCTAGTCAGACTTTCTGGTTTTGAAACTTGTGCTTTTTGCCCCTCCCTGCTTTTGCTCTAAACCTCTCAGAAAAATGTTGCTCCATATTGTCTAAATCCACCCTTCTGATAGCTGAAGACTCTCATAAGAACCTCTCTTCTCATTTCTCATTATGCCATATAACTCCACATCGAGGACGTTGAAGATGCTAAAAGTTTGCATAGACTCAAGGAAAGGGGTAGGAAAAGATTGCAGAAGGCAAATCTGTTGAGCATTACAGAAAAGACATAATGTACTTCCAGTCTAGGAATATCTTGAATTGCAAATAAACAGTCTCCAGTCCAGAAAAAGATTATAGGAAAACACAAATCCTCTAGGAACTACCTTTTGGGCCTTTGCCAGAGGCAGGTTACTGGGCTGTATGGCCTTTTGCTGTGATTGAGTACAGTAATGTTTTTAAAACGAAGAAGGAATGTCAAAGACTGATAATACAATGCAATGTCGCCATGGCAACAAACATGTGGGGGCAAAGGAGGTGTAGTTTCTTACACCATCATTGAGATTTTGAGTTCTGGGAAAGCTCATAATCTCAGGTTCATTTCCATTATACTTTTCTTCCTTTCTTTAACATGCTGCTGCTGTGTATTTGCATAATACTAACCTTTCTGTCTTGGCAGGCCATATTTCTACGTAAAGCAACATTACTATCATCACGCTTAATTCAAAGGCAGATCTTAACTCAGCAGTTTTTGCACTTTTAAGCCTTGCTGCTTCCTCTGAATGAACTGTATAAAATATTGTCAAAGATTAAAACAAAGTTGTTCAACTCCAATATCCAAGAGCAGCTGGATGACAAATATCCAATAGCATCAGCTGTTCAAAAAGAAGTCATCTTAGGCCACAAATTTTGGTGAGTAGAAAACCTAGAAAGTCTGCATAACACAGCAAATAACTTAGGTTCAGATCCAATGCTGGTTTAATATGGGATACTTCAATTACTTCTGAATGGGCGATAATAAAAATTCCAACATTCAAGATATTTTATACATTCTACTATATTTCACAGAAGTAATTCTTGGTGAGTAAGGCTGTAAAAAATGAGGAGCTGGCACAACTCTTTATCATGATATCATAGTACTAGACTTATATGGAGGCATCATGTCTTCAACTGACGGATACTGCTGCTATAATATCAGAGGCTTTTAGCATTATAAGCCCTTCTTTCTTGTCTTTCCAAAAGTTTTAACTTTTCTTTTTTCAGCATCTCACCTATCCCCATATATGATCAAGTTGGGACAAAGCTTTGTGGCTTTCTGATGTGTGATCCCTTGCAACCCAAACCATTCTATGATTCTATGATGATCACTCAATTTCAAAAGCTTGATTAAGAAGGACAGAAAAAAAATTTTTATAGTGCTCCCACCCCCCCAGCTGATATTTTTTTTTTTCCATCCTCAGCCAGGATAGAAGGACAACTTTCACAATCTATTTTAAAAAAGTTTCAAAACTGCCAGAACACAGAATTCCACTTCTGTTACAGAATTTGTTCAGGCAGTAAAAGCTTCGAAATAGGAAGCAGTGACCTAGCAAAGCGAACACAAGGCTTCTAGGTACTATAGTAACATGCATATATATTTTTTTTTCTTCTGTGATTCAGAAAAAGTGGGAAGAAGGAGGAAGCAAACAATCTAATAACTTGAGAACATTCAAATGAGTACCAGAATGTACCTGAATGTAGCAAATGTTCTGAATGCCATGTGAAATTTCATTTTTTTTCCCCTTGCAGTTTCTCCTTGCCTGTTCCCAACCTGATGAATGTGAATCTTGCCTAAGCAAACACCTGTACCACTTAATCACAGGAGTTTTGTTAAGTCGATGCAACTTTCTTTCCCATAGTTCTAGTCAGCCTCAGTTCTGAAGAAGTGAAGAACTTAAAGTGAAATGATTCAGATAAATTAAAGCCAAAGAAAAATTAAGTCTGGTAACTTTAAGGCTAATGTAGGCTGTAGCAATGCTGTTCAGTATGTCCACGCAGCATTATTCCTGCTGAAACAGTAGGAGATACTGCTTCGAGAAGAGACAAGACAAAATCAGTAGACAACTTGATGCAATATTATTTCACATAAGTTACACAGCATGGTCTCCATTCTTGGTCACCAAAATAAGGGCAGCAACATTCCCTATGCACAGAGCATCCTACAACAAAGTCCCTAGTGGAGTTGAACACAGATGTGTTTTCTAGCATAAAAAGCCCGTATTCCTAGTGTTGTTTCTCCCCAACATGAAAGAGAAGACTTAAAATGGAAGGATATATTTGGAACTTGTTTCAGAACTCAATTTTATGCTCAAAATTAAAGTAAGGTTCTTCACCTAAAATGGTCATACATTGATAGAATCTTTATCACAGCACCTGAAAGACCCATTTAGTGATCAGATTAAATTGCTCAAGATACTATAAAATTCTGGGACAAAAAGTGAGCTCACTCTTTTCTGCTACTTCCTTGGCCAACGTGTTTAGTCCCATAAAATGGACGGAAACTTCTTCTCTACACCAAGTGATACATCTTATTTTCTCCCAGGGAACAGCTGGCTCAGCCAGCTTTAGCATGACTCTTTGTATAGCTTTCCTCACCAGAGCTGGTTCAAGGCATGGGGACAGCAATAAAGTAGATAGCTGTCCCAGTGACCAGCTCCTGGGGTCATTTCTGATCACATCACATCAGATTTCTGGTAGAATTGAAAACAGAATTTCCTGCTCATGCTGGTGAAGAGCAATGTTTGGAATGGGATATTAAGTGGGAAAGCAATGCATTCAATCTGGAACTTTGACATTAAATTGCCCTTCTCCATTCATCTCACTTCAGATTCCCTGGTCCTCCAAAATGAAGCAAGACCATAGGATTAGGCAGTACCTGACACCATGCATCAATTTACTTTGGTTTTGTCCCCATGATCTTACTCTCCAGGCTGCCCACCCATATACACCTTTCTATTGCATCTGTGTTTCCTTTGCTTTCTGCTTTATTGCTATATATTAGAAATTTAACTAGCAATGGTATTTAACCAGAAAAGGCACATCAAGCCTCTACAGACAGGTCAGCTGGTGGAAATCAGCCTAATTACACTAATCTAATTGAAATGCTCCCAAATTCACCTCTATGGAGCATCTGGCCACATGGATTTAGACCAACAATATGCAGATACTGCCTGACCCTAATATTGATTTCGTAAAACTTACAGTCCAGACAGAATGGCTTTGGTTTGAGCTTTCACAAATTACCCCATCTGGGTCCCCCTGTTCCTTGTATTAATGATTTGCCTGGCTTCTTACCAAATCAGTGTTTATTTGCAGTAATCTAATATAATGTTAATTGCTTATTCATTGAAATCTAGTTGGCATTTTCCCCCCTGTAGGGATTTGGCAAGGCAGCACTCGCATGTCGTTCCATCTTCAGTTGTCTGTGTTTAATATGCCAGCTGCTTTCCTATCAGCCAATTCCCACCCACTCTGCATTCTTGCTTTTCTTTGCTCTCCCTCTTTTTTAATTTAGGGATAATTGTATGGTTGGGTAAGCTCAGAGGGCGATATATTGCCACATCCAAAGACAAGACAACGAGGGTGGTAGTTTCCATTTATTGCATGTTCTAGAAGTGGCATAAAGTAGCATACTGCATAAAATAGCATGTTAGGAGGAAAAGGAGAGTTTTAAGACAAAATCTCCATAATTTCAATGAGAGATTTTGCGAAAAAACCCTAGTGGAACTCTGTGGGCCCCACAGCTACGGGGGTGAGGAAGGATCCCCATTTATCAAAAGCTGCCTTAATTAGAGCAGGACAGATCTTAGAGGAGATATGCCAGTAAGTATTGCAAAACTTTAATTCATTCCTGAACACTTTGTTTGTTTTGGGTTTTTTTTGCATGAAAGGCAATGTATAGAAATACTACTAGTAAGCACAATTTGCAGATATCTGACAGAACTCTGGAGCCTAGAATTGGGATAAAGCCTAGCCTTGGTAAAAATCAATGAACAGTGATATGTTCCAAAAAACATCAACAGATAGTGGAATGACCCCTTGCCCTTAGCACACACTTCAGTGGGAGATCAGTGACAACCAAAAAAATTATCTGATTTGCCCCAGGTGCTCTGTCAAATCAGTAAAAGTATCAGCAGGACTCTTTGACAACTGGAGGCCAGACAGATAGGTTTGTTGCTTTGCTTTTGAATAATCTTTCAAACTTCCTAAAAATGAGAGACTTCTGATTTGAAAATAATGCCCTTAATCTGCCAAAAATCACTACCTATTTCTGAGATGTTGTCCTTTGTGAATTGTGGTGTATTCAAAGATTCTCAACTGAAGTTTCTCACTTAGCTTTAAATGAGGTGATGTTTTCTCCATATGTGAACCCTATAAAAAGTTTATAAGAAGAGATAGTAATCAAAAGAGAATGGAAAACAGAGGATGGAAACACCTTGTCTACCTCCACCTTTAGTTTAAATGCTGATAACAGTTACATTTAACTTCACAAAATCAAAGAAACTGAGAACAGAAACTTTCAAATCCGTAAAATTTGTGCTGAAAATCTCTGAAAATTCAGAGATTAAACCCGCAAATATGTAGGTTGCTTTTAAAACAGAATTTTAAATTGTATTATCTACTCTGACAATCTTCCCTTCTTTCCAGAAGGGAAAGACAGAACTTTGACAAAACTTTTGACAGAACACTACAGATTTCTTACTCCACTGGAAGACTGAGAAGATAGATAGAAAAAAAAGAGAGATACAAGCTCTCTCTGCTGTCAGCCACAACTTCTGACCAACTAAGAAACCATGTTGATCACCCCATCAGATGCATATTAAAGATTATTATGTCCTGGTGAACACTAGGGTACTGTGGTTACAAAGGTTCTTGGAGATTTGCATCTGTATTATATCCCAGGGATATTGCACTGTTCAGGATAAAGTTAAGGTTCTTTGCGTGACAGAGTGTTTTGTTTACACCTTTCTTACTTACTCAGCTTTGCATAAAATGACAGCTTGTGTACTTCTCCAGTATTCTCTGGGACAGTAACATGCACTAGTCCTTTTTTTTCACATTTTTGTTATTTACTTAGAAGACAGTCTGTAGAGGGTTAGTCTAGCCTTTTACATTTATACAGCATCCACCACTGTGGGATCCACGTGTGCAACTATATGAAAAGTACTTGTAATTGGCCATCAGTGCTTTTAAAGCAAGCTCACTTTTCAGACAAGATGACTTCATAAAACTTGTTAATGCTGTATTTTTCCATTACTTTACCTACTGTGTTGCAGCTTAGCAGTTAGTTTATAGTAGTTTATCTTTGTTCTCAGAAAGAAACAATTCCCTTCAAAGTGTTATTCTTGCCTGTGGCATATGACAACAAGAAAACAGTACATGTAATAACCCTCTGGTAACCATCTTTCTCATGATAATTCCAAGATTATATTGAAAAAAAAGGGAAGATAAATTAATACTAATATTGCACCTTTAAACATCTGGACTAATTAAATTCACAATGCTTTTGATTTTAAATGTTAATTTAGACAGAGAGACTTGGAGACCTGAATGTTTTCCAGTCTTCTAAATTCCTAACATCACCTCATCACTTATCGTTTCAGTATGTCAGTGCTCTCTTTCTCTATCAGTGAGATATGAAAGGACAGTGCATAAAATGTCCCAGGATAGGCTATTCTAAAGAAGAACTTAAACCTATATCCTGCAATGCAATGTGTTGGACTGTAGTTTCAAAGAGAAAACACTTCCCCCAGGGGAATAAAGCAAAATTGGAGTTGGGTGAGCCTCAAAGGAATTGTGAGCTCACAAACCATTGCTTATGTTTGGGTTTGGAATTGAAATTGTCTCTGGTGGCTCAGATCCTCACCACAGACTGTGAATGGCACCAGCTACAGAGAGAATGGGCTTGAGGGAAGAAGCCCGAAACAGGGAATCAAAGTTTTTGCAGAAATTAATGTGCATGACAATATGACTGTAAACCTATTTACATTTAATTTGTTATTTATTTTCTAATATAATAAAATCTCTCTCCTGCCTTTTCATATGTCCTTTGAATTATTCATTTTATCATTTATTTTCCTCTTGTCATTCCCACACATGCCATTTCCTTCTTTTTTTTTTTTTTTTTTTTTAAAAAAAAATATAACTTTAAACCATATCCTACTTGGGAGGTCCTAGATCTCTGAAGGAAGTGAGGGCTGCCCCAAGTCTTGAGTACTTTTTCCCCCTTCGAGGGACAAACTAGTGAGAACAAAAGTTGAAAAGCATGTTTTCCATCATTGTTACGTATTCCCCTAAAGACATTACCCAAACAGTGCAAGGCAGAGACAACAGAGGACAAGTTGTTTGCTAGCAAAAAGTCTGTCTCACTTCTTTGACCCAATCTGGAAATCTTTTGTGGGTGGTAATGCTCAATGGAAGCTCCAGGCATGAGAAGCTTGTGATCCTGGGCTCTGTGCACCTGTCTGGGTTACTTCTCTGAAACTTAGTTATGCATCACTACACAAACACACGCAAAGTGAAAAGTCTCCTGCAAAGCTATTCAAAGAGGTTGGTTTTTTTTTTTTTTTTGGCCAAATGGGCAATTTCCACCAGTTTTTCCTAAAAAATCTGTTTACTCTATTAAATTTTGGAAAAATAAGTTTTTTTTCATTGCTGACTGAGTAGTAACAGGGATACTGTGCTAGTAACCAGACATATTTACCCTGGAGATAGAATTAAATCACACAAAAACTGGCAGTACAAATAGACCTAACTGGAAGAGTACGTGTATCCCATGACTCCTACAAGGTGAACAGAATGGTGTTAGAATAAACTGGACTTTTTTTTGTGTCAGTTATTCTAAAATTCAATCATCCTTTTGGAACAAACCCTGCAGTCATAACAATGCAAACAACAACAGTATCTTTGAAGAGATAAAATAGCACAAGCTGGACCCAAGGAGTGAATATATTCAGAGCTTACTATAAGTAGACTTTTGGTAATGACAGCAGTCAAAGAAAGGTAATACAAAGCAGCAAAAAGTTTAGGTCAGATCATGGAGTAAGTGGTCATGAACTGTGGGAACTCACATGAATTCAACGAACAACTGCAACTGAACATTGCTTTACCTCTGTATGAACAGCTCATTAACACACCGAAACTGCAAATAAAAGAAAGACATATTTTGTAGCTCAGTATGTTACAAGCCTTGTTGCATATTTCACATACAGGAGCCTTATAATGCCACCAAATGCACATTGCTAAGTGGAGGTAAATGGCACAGTCACATAGTCATCTCAGGACACCTATAACATCTGTAGCAGCTCCAGTGTGAGCCCTCAATCCACCTCAGTGTGGGTAAGAGAGTTATTTTGAACTGGTGAAAACACTGTGTAAACTCAAGCCAAGCAGTTGGACAGGGGAGGCATAGTCTCTGGCTCTCAGGTAGTTACTTCTCGCATCACCACAACCCCCTTCAAAGCCTTCACCCCATGACTTGGTCAGTCAACAATTTTTCTTTTTCCTCTCAGACTGCTTCTGTCGCTACACACTTGCCTTGTGCTTGGTAAAGGTAGCAGTGGAAGCTGTAAAGCATTGCCTACAGAGATTTTGATTCTTCTTTGTGGTTGTGTTTCCACCAGAAAGAAGGGTAGCTCTCTTCTGCTGGACCCTCATGCACTTTTCTTTCTACACTAGGCAATGCAATTACAACTTTCTCTGTTGTAATGCAAAGATGGCCCTCCACAGCATTGTCATCTCACTCCTTACCAAGTACATGAAAAATATTGCCTAAACAGTCTCCTTTCTTGAGATTTACTTACATTAACTCTACTAATATTACTTACTTAATCTTTGGGTTTCCACTTGTTTTAGCGGATTCTAGAGTTTCTACCAACATCTCTTTCAAGCTCCCTCTGCTCTTCCAGTCATATATGCCACTACCATTTTTTATTTTGGGATAAACATGCCTATTTATGCTATAAATAGCAGAAAGAGTAGACAAACCCCTGACGAGAACCACGTACCACCTATGATCAGAATTCTAGAGCGTAGACCCTCGATGTTTAAATAATCTTTGCAATATGAGCAGCCACATTACAAGCATGTGATTTCTCCATGTCATTCGTATCGCCTCTGGAATAGGGAGCTGGTGTTGTGTCTTTCAGCAATGTTTATAAAGCTAGGGCAGGTTCAGCTTCCTGAAATCCCCAGGAAACAAATGAAGCAGGATGCAATATACTCTCTGAAGGCCACAAGAAAAGTATTAGATGAATTGAATTGGATTGAACCAAGGATATGCTTGTTCCAGTACCACTGGAAGCCAGTGGCCACTGAAGATGGCCAAGAACGGAGGCGGAGGAGAGGGTATAAGAGGGTGAAAGAACAGGGCATAACACGGGGGTACTTCCTGTGCCAGCAACACTGCCTGTGCTTAAACTGACACAGGGTATAACTGCTACCTAAACATTTTGCAACACCTCCAGATAGTGATAGTTCATTTTGAACTTATTACAGGACAAGAAAATGGAAGTCAAACAAAATAAGAAATCTGATGGATGTGTACTTATTCATACCTCGTTATAAAGGCATCCCTCCCCACCCCCTTAATATGTTCAGATTTTAAAAAATGCTTAAATTTCCTCATGAAAAGAAAACTGTGAGCAAGTACCCAATTATTGAACTGGATAATATATTTAAAAGAACTAAAGAAACACTCGTCTAGTTTGCAAGTCTTGCCTCTCTGGGAAGCTCTGCTTGGAATGACAGTTTGATAGGGAGAACAGGATGAGGGCAAGGGAGAAAACAGTAAGGACCTTGGAAATGGGGAGACATGTTGGACAGCACTGTGCAGAAGCACAGAAAATATGTAATTTCCAAAGATGGATTTCATCAGCTCCTGTGGAGAAGAGCCAAGGCAAGCAAGTTCTGCTGAGCCATTGCACTCCTGTGCGGCCCTGGGTGTGTGACTGCTCCCGTAGCACTAGATGCAGAAGCCATGCACTTCCAGAGACAAAGCTCCTCAGCTCCCAGTTTGTACACTGTAACATTGGTGGCAACAGAGTTGGGGTAAAATTATGCAATGAGGAAAATTCCTTTCCCATGTTCTTATTCTGTTACTGGCATGAAGAAACAGAAATCACACTTCTAAGTAAAACTTGGAGTGACTCTGCACATAAGCTATATATACATTTATTATCTTTTGGAGATATCCAATTTTCAGATTTAATCTCACTACTGAACTCAGCTAGCACACTAGCTTTGGCTAAATAAGGATTTTCGGTTACTTAATTTAGTTAGGTTTAAATATAAGGTTTAAATAATAAAGGGAATGTGCAATATAGATAAATCATAATTAAATGCTGCCATAGGTTCAGATGGGATTAATCTTTAATTTCATTTAGCAATACTGAATTAATAAGAGGCCTATGAACACTCTCAACATTTTAGTGATGAATTCTTCCTGTTGAACCTCCTCCTTCTGCTTCCAAGTCCCTCCCCAAACACACCACATGAATTCAAACTTCTGCAAAAATCAAGGGACCAAAATCAAGGTGTGTGCTGTGTCCTGTTGCCCAATAAGGTTTTAATACCTACAAAGGAAGATAGCTGCAGGAAATCAGTGTCACATCCAGCCACTGCAGCACAGTTAGAACCTCCCAGCACAGAGGGGACACAGAAGGGAAATGGAAATTGATGAGGCCCAAAATCAGTGTTAAATGATACTGCTTATGAACAAGAGTATCCCAATCTGTTTCAGGAAATACCACTCTTTTGCAAACCCATTTTAAGGTATCTCTGGGGCTTTGACACACAATGACTTTTACCTAGTAAGGTATTTCTAGGACTTTTCTAATCATCTTGAAATTGAAATTACTTCTGAAAGCAGAGTCAACAGAAGTAAGTAAACAATTACAAAGCTGTAGTGATATCAGAAGTAGCCTATTTCTTTTCTCTACAATATTTTGCTTCCATTCCTTGTAATAACATCGCAAGTTTCAGATTCTTTATCCCTAATATTTCTGAAGCTTCCATTTGCCTAATCCAGTTATGAGGAAATAATATTGAAAACTTTGGCTTTATTTGAATAAAAATAGCTTCTGCTAAAAATTCCAATGGAATTGGACTAATGAACTAAGAACATAGCTGAGGTACCTCTGTACTAGCTGGTAGAGCTGGTGCTGTCCCAGATACAGCAGGAAGGTAAGTTTGCTTACGCTGAGCTCCATCTTGCCTGCAACTAGGCAGAATGCAGATTTAGGTAATCCCATTCTCTTGTGCTATGGAAATACATAGACCTCAAAATACCTTAAATCAACCTCCACGGAAAGTCAGAAAGAGGAAATAAAGGCCTTGTGTCGCACAAGAAGTATAGCAATGAACAGTGACCAAGGCTGAAATAAAGCGGTTTCTTTACAGCTGCCTTGACAAAATGCTAAGGAACCAACCGGGAAAGTCCAAAGTCAGCTTGCCAGTAAGGTAAAAAAGGACTGAGTTGGGCCAAGTATCTTCCAAAGAGTTATTTTACAGCATCCTGCCAATCTCTCACATTAATTCTGTACTGCCATGGCTATGTTTTCACACGGATATAGCTGAATGACCTTTCAACATATTAACTCACTTCAAATTGGCAGCCTAAAGGCAAGAGCATAAAGTTAGTAATGTATAACTTACCCTGCATCTTGGGGTGCCTTAGTTGCATGGTTAATTTAATTTGTGCTGAGAATGGATTTCCTAAGTCCTAGAGAACCAGGCTGTTAAAGCAGCAGTTTCAACTTTTGTGATTTTTATCACAGGTCTCTGCAGATTTGTTTATTCTCCCTCAGGCCTTAGCTGCTGGTTTAAAATAGGAAAATCTCCACTTCCATTTCAAAGCACACGTAGCCCTCAGAGCTGATGGTAAGGGGCGCTACTGCAAATGCTCTGTGGACAGCACTGAGGAGAGGGGCTGAGCCCAATGAGAAGCCTAGGTGCCTGCACTTCTTTCCAATCTCTCCAATACTGCCTATGTTTAAAATGTTAAGGCCTGCATTAGCTTCTGCAGCTACATTTTTTATTATTATGGATTCCCACAAGTCTTCTGTCTGGGACATCATGGGCTTGCTATGCTGAAAGCGGAAGTTTGGCTCTAGTGGTTCAAGAACTGTGACCTCAGGCTATATGATTTAACAGTGGTATTAATTTTTATATGGCAGAAAGATCTATTTCTTTCTTTTTTCACAACAGATTATTCCTTCAGCCCTTATCCACTAGTTTACTAAGCTGGAAAGAAATAATTGAAAACCCAAAGAAAATGCAAATGTTACATCAGCACAGCATTAAGTTTCATTAAGTTCTTAATTACATCAGATAATTAAAGTTCTCTTGCTCTTCTTTACTTTTCATCAGTAAATCTCTAAGTACTTTATAAAGGAAGTCAGTTTCATTATCTTCTCTTTGAAGATGGGAAAATGAAGGCTTAGGTAGGGGGAATTGCCCATCACAAGACCAGTGGCAGAGACTGGATTTGAAATGCAACATTCCAATTTTGCAGTCTCTGTTAAAAGATAACATTTTCACCACAACAAAATCACCCCCATAACACTGTTCCAAAATTGTACAATATGCACACACACACACACACACACACACACACACACACAAACACACACACACAAACATATGTATACATGTTCTGGTTTTGTTAAGTGAGGGGGGGGCTAGGGTTAAGGTGGTAGCTTCTGTAGGAAACTGCTAGAACTCGCTCCCCTTTGTTCAGTGGGCTTGGCCAGGCCTAGGGCAGACCAAGGCCAAGCCAATTGGTAGCAGATTGTCCTGTGATAACACCTCTGCGATAACGTATTTAAGAAGGGGAAAAAAGAAAAAAAGGAAGAGAAGATGTGAAGGAGCTGAGTGGGGGCAGAGAGGGGGAGACGCGAGCCTCATGGGCCTTGCAGGCCTCACCCTCTGGGCTCCCGCCGGGCAGCTGACTGGGCCCAACTCAGCCCTGCCTGGCTGCAAGAAGTGGAGAGGAGACGAGATGTGAATGAGATATAAAAAGAATCCTGAGAGGCAGCTGCCAGCCTCTTGTGAGGAACGGCCAAGGTCCGTGACGAAGGAGGGGGAGGAGTAATGCAGCTCCTGGCCAAGATTCCCCTGCAGCCTGTGGTGATGACCATGGTGGAGCAGGTTGTCCCCCTGCAGCCTATGGAGGTCCACGGAGGAGCAAAGATCCACCTGCAGCCTGTGGAGGAGCCCACTGGGGTCCACGCTGGGGCAGGTGGAGGCCTGAAGGAGGCTGTGGCCTGTGGAGGGCCCGCTGGGACAGCCGTTCTGGAGGGACTGCACCCTGTGGAAGAGATGACCCACACCCGAGCAGTTTCACAAAGGACTGTGGCCCATGGGAGGCACCCCATGATGGGCAGAGGAGGAATGTGAGGAGTTCTTTCCCCAGTGATGAAGTAACAACGCGTGATGAACTGACCGCGACCCCCATTCGCTCTTCCCCACTGTGTCGCTCGGGGCAGGGGTGGGCGGTAGTAGAGATAATGTTAAGCCTGGGAAGAGGGAGGGGTGGGGGGAGGTTATCTTGTTCCCTGTCTCATTCTCCTGTTAGTTTTAGAAATAAATGAGTATTTTTCCCCGAGTTGAGTCTGTTTTGCCTGTAACGCTATCTTTTAAGGATTTCTCCCAGTCCTTAGCTCAAACCTTGAACCGTTTTTCGTTATATCATCTCTCCCCTATTCTCTCAGAGGGTGGGGGGAGCGAAAGAGACACTGCGTAGTCTGGTCCCAGTCGGGGCTGAACTATGACAATATAATATCTCAGGACACTGTGAAATTTGATGACTCCCTTTATTTCTTCTGCATTTTTAATTAAAACAAACTGACTGGGTTTTCGTAGCATTGAACTGGCATGTAGAAAAAATGGGTTCAAATTCCATTTTGTTCACTGGTTTCTGGTTAATCCCGAAAGAATAATTTTTCTGTATTTTAAAAGCATGATTTCCCCACCTGCTAAATTGGGCCTGAACTAATCTTCATTTCTGTGTAAAAAATTTAGAGATATCCTGAAAACAAAAAGCCAAATGAAAGCTAGGATGTGCTCCTTATTGCTTGTTCCGGTTGAATGTGTAACAAAGTCTATAACTCTTAAGATTTAAAGGAAAGCAAAGCTGTGAAACATTAAATAAGCGACTTTAAATGAGCCAAGAAGTAGCTTCTACATTATGCTTGTACTTTTGTAAATTCTTTTCCAGTAGACATGTCTGCATCCTGGATTAGCACTGGAGCTGGTATCACTCTATATGGAAGGTCACAGCTCCCGGTACACAAAAGTCATAAGATATTCCTTGGCAGAGGAAATATATTTATGCACTCATTCGTGGAATGCTGAGATATTTTTTATACACTTTGCTAAGAGGTAACCACAGATGAGACATCTAGAGAATTCACAATATGCCTTGTCATGTACAGCAGTGCAAGATGATCAAACCAAGGCAGAACAGGACAGCAAAAGCTGGTATTTTTCCACAGATATTGGCATGTGTTAAAGCATATACTGCTTTTATTTTTCAGAGATGTTTCTATCTCTAAAAATCTCTTCCCTTATAGATAAGCGAGTGAGAAGCAGTGAAGAGAATTCAGAAATGTTCTTTCAGTGCATGCATTCAGCCACGGCAGCATAATCTCATTGTGAAGTTCTGGGGGTATAACAAAGCTATTCCTGGCTAGTCACTCCTCAGCAATTCAGGGCAAATTCTAGAGGCTAGATGTGCCTTCATCTGTGACATTTTTTTTATGTTGAATGTAGCCACTAGCTAATTAATACAGTTACAGGGGCTGCTTTCTCTTCTTAACTGTTTATACAAGGCTCCTGCAGAGAGGCTGAAGCCTGCAATTCCTTCCAGCAGCAGCTACTGCTGACAACAGATAAAGGGAAAACTGCTTTTTCAGAATTCATCCTTGCTTTTCATCAAAGACAGGGACATTCACAATGCTATATGACAAAGCTATACTAGCACTTACGATTGAGTCATAAATTCAAATAAACATTGGGCTATCCAAGTCAGTCTGCAAGGTACTATGGGGGCATGTAGCTCCATTCTGAACCTCATGAAAACATCCATGCTCAATTGGAAAATTACGGAGCTTGCAACAGATGTAACTGAAAATTCACCACCGGCAGGGTTTTTAATTGCTCTTAGATCCTTCACCAAAGTTTTGTAATTAATACGGCAGTATCTTTTGCACCACATGGGCTATCACAAATATAGGCAGGACTTTATCTTGTCCTTTTACTTACTTTATTTTAAAAAGACATCTGATAGGTAGTCCATTTTCCCAGAAAGTCAGATTGTCGTGCCTAGAAAACTGAGAATGTGTCTTAAGAACATATCCTGGAACTCATACCTCAAGTATTAGGAATATATGGAAAAAGTAACAGGTATTTGTAACACTCTACCAGTGTACATATACAGAATATATATATGTATGCATATAGAATACTCCTTCTACACTGAGACTTCTACTAGCTTGCATAGACACATATTCTTTACACCATTTAGTGGAAATATGGTAACATTAGCATTTTTTTTTAGAGTTGATGGCCAAAAGGGACATAATTTACCTCTGAATTACCTATGTCCTGTTCAGGGTACTTTTCTGCATGCTGAAATGCTTAGAAGTAGGCTCTCCCATTGATTTTTTTTCTAATCATCATTACACTTGAATGAAACACTGAATGCAATGCAAAAAAAAAAAGAGAAGCTAGTACATGAATGATGCAAAGGATGAAACCATGGTCTGAAAATCTGTGACCTTCAGAAACTGTCTATGGTTGACAAAATAGAAAAACACAGCAGAGAATGGAGAAAGCCTGAATTCCTACAGTAATGTGATGTAGACATTTGAGTTATTGAGGATCAGGAACAGGAGAAAACATTGACAGCATCATATGATGCAGATGAGAAATAAATATTCTCACATGTTTCTAAAATTCATTTTTAGATAAACCTCCTCCTAATCTTTCTTTTTTTGTTGTACGTATTGGACAAGGAGAAGCAGAACATTGGTGATAAAGAAAGGAAAGACCTACAGTGTGGCATAAATAACATATTTATTCCTGTCACTCTGCAATTGACAAGCATATTGAAACCATTTTGGGATTTAAACACAAAACAACTCTGAAAGTCATTATGTAAAATCCATCTGCAGACCATGCTACCAGTGACACTACAGTTGGGTATATACATTGGTAAAATGAACTTTTCAGACTTCATGGATATGTGTGAAAATAAAAGCTCTTGCATAGTGAGTAGAATTTGGTATTTAAACAAATGTGTTCTTAAAAAACCTGGAAAAGTCCAAACTTTAATTCCAGATATGTACTATAATATAAGGGAAACACTAAAGCAGCCCTGGCTTTCAGCTTATTGCTTGCCTTAGTGTTTGTGGAATTTTTTTTCTGAAAAAGGTGAGATTTTATTTTTTATTTTTTATTTTTTTTTTTCCCCACAATGCCCTTATCTGATTATACCAGAGAAAGCTAACATCTAATTGTTGTTTAACTGTATTGGTTTTTAGTACCTTTAATGTTTTCCTATGTTTCCATCATCATATCTGGTTTTAATAAGCAATGGCTTTCCACTTATTTTCCAATCATAACAATGTAATATTGAGTTTACTCTCTAAGCGCTGTAAAGGCATGGAAGTAAGAGAGCTAAAAACTCAGAGAGTATTTAATAAGTAGAACCCCATCTAATTCTTAAGTAGAACACCCCTAAAGCACATTTAACATGAATATAGTTAAGCAGAATCATAGAATCATAGGGTTGCAAGGGACCTTTAAAGGTTATCTAGTCCAAACCCCCTGCAAGGATGAGGGACATCTCCATCTGGATCAGGTTGCTCAGAGCCTCATCCAACCTGGCCTTGAACATTTCCAGGGATGGGGCATCAACCACCTCTACGGGCAAAAAAAAATAAATAATAACAAATAGAAATAAATCAACTTCTATTCAATAAAAATCCCCCAAAGGCTTTCTTTCCTTCTGTCTCTCTCCTTATCTCTTCCCACAGTAGGAAGTACATATTAGCAAATTTTCAATTATGCCCTAAAAGAAGAAACAATTTAACTCATTGTGATTATTATTTTATCTTGTTGGTGTGGTTTTGTTTTGGTTTTTTTTTTTTAACAGCTTTCAAAAAACTTTATAACATTGATAATCCCGGGATATGTGAATGTTATATTGTGACTACACTCCCACAGGTTATATGCTCCCACTCCAAAAGCTTTTAAGAGACAGATATCAGTTTTTTTTTCAGGGAAAGAAAAAGAATCCATCATTGAAGCTTAATAATACATGTTTGGCTTTGTTTTTGTTTTTTTTTTTAATATGGCAAAGTGAGTTACAATCTCCTGAAAGCTGACCTGTTAACATTAAGTTCACTATTGAGAATTGACGTAGTAGAGGAACATAAATATGCTCAAGAGAAAAGTCAAGGTGACCTTTGCTTCACTACTTGGAACTCAGACATTCCATCAACTAATTAAGACAATTACCTTTCAGGCCAAGACCAGTTAATGTCCCTGAAAACAGACTCTGAAGCCCAGTATTTTGAGCAGCTCCGAAGCCAGCCCACTTTTGATACAGATGCGCATTTTTAGATGCTGTGGCTCTGTTATACAAAGGCTTTTTCTCTCTAGCTTTCAATCAAAGTTACAGGAGGTGATTTGGCATTTCTTGCCAGTTTTGAGCATCTCTTGCAAACTGCAGTGTGCATCAGATGATCTCAAACCACCAGCCTCCTTGGAAACCCTGGACTCTGGTATTATTGGTGTCCCCAAATAAGGCAGTAGAACAGGTGCCTCTGGGCAGGCTGGATCAACAGCTGCTAGCACTCTGAGACAATGTCTTAAATGACTTGGGGAAGATTTTAAAAAATATGCCATGTTTCCTATGTGGCTGTTGATGACAGGCATAAGGGAGAAAAGGATGTGTTCCACAGTCACATGCATTTGCCTATGCTAGCCTATAACTCAGGATAACGTGGCTGTTGCACACATAGCATACTTCTACTGCTGACAGTCTGCACGCTTTGTTGACACTATGTCCAAGTATTTCTGGAGATTCTCCATTAAGATGTCATTAAAACCCAATATTTTAAATGAGTTTATTGTAAATGTCATATACTTCATAACCCACTTATTCTTGTCAAACATATGACAAGGGTGTCCAGAGCTAGATGCTTCATTCCCGGGACAGCCAATATACTGGTGCAGTGATCTTGGACAACTGTGCTCATTGTGCTGCCTTCGTTCCATGTGACACCATCACCCCTCTTCCTTTCTTTGAACTGTGAGTGTTTTCAAGTGAGCCACTGCCTGACATGAAAGAATCTGGTTGTTCTTACAGTGCTCTTACTTAAGTAATACAATGCAAAATGCAACAGCAGCCACTTGTATCACAGCAGCTCCATGTTAACTAGTAACAAATCTATTCAGTTTCAGGCTATGGGGGTTCACAGCCTATGCTTCTCCTCAGAGATCTCAATTCCTGGATGCTGTCTTGTGGTTTCCAGTATAAAAGTTACACATATGAAGACAACACACCACAACTGTTTGGGAATAGGACTGTTTAGTTTGGGTTTTTTTTTTTTTTTAAATAATTCAGTTTCTCTCTGTGCTTACTTCTTAAATTAAATGTCTTAGAATTTTTTTTCTGAGTAACTCAGGCCTGAAAATGCAAGGGGATACTGTAAGGTTTTGTTATGCTGCTGCAAGCACTATGTTGGTCACAAAAAATTCAAAGAAAATGCAAGTGCTGCTCTCTTAGCACTCAGATTTTTTTTTTAATAATTATATTTGTGTAATGAGGGTATTTATTGTTGAACTTGAGATCAGGAAAACCCATTTCTTATGTCTATAATGAATAACAGCAGTGAAAACCTCTTTTATGCTTGATGGCCCACTCTACAGTCTATGCTACCACCTAGCCAGGGCTTTAAAAGATCTGCTAGCTTCAACTATCAGAGGTAGGCTTCTTTCCATAACAGCTGTACCTTCACTGATAGCTGACATCACTGGAGGGGGGTGATGTCTCAGACCATCAGGGAGAATAAGCTCAACAGTGCGCAATAATTGAGTTTTATGGGGAACTGAGGGCATAATGGACCTCTTAGAAATTTCTGAACATGATTAGTCCTGAAATCTTGTTAGATACAAAACATAGCAGTAAGTTAAAATGGGAACTTTGACTCAGCAAGACTGCAGGATCAAACCCTGCATGAGTCATTGCATCAGCCTTGGTAAAATCTGAGGAGTACTGCAACGTGATACTGCAGACACTTAGTGGAAGAGTGTAGGGCTGCTGATGGCAGGAAGTGAAAAAAACGTAACAGCTAATGAAACTGGAGAGGGGATTTCTCTCAGTAGAATTGCTCAATGGTAGGTTTGGTAAGGAGAGCAAGGAGAATGCCTGGGTGGATGCAGAGAATGTTCTGGGATCTGCAGTGACAACAGGAGGTGAAGAGGATGATTTTAGTGACTCACCCGAGTCACAACATCTTCAGCAATGCTGTGTGCCCTGTGCATCAGGGTGCTGATTCAGTCCTGACTCGGAGGGAAGAGAGCCATCTCTCTGAGTCACCACCGCCAAATATTTTCCTTTGAGGTTCCCAAACAGGACATGCCACGTGGGTGCCTCTTCCTCTCCCAGGAAATCTGGTATCAGACCTCAACATGAATGGCACGTATATTTAGTAGGAGGACTTTTTCCTCAAGTAACCTTACTCAGCAAAGCATACTCTCTGGGCATATGGCTGGATTAAAACACCTTATAAGATCTTTCTGTTATGCAGAGGAAATGCCTATGCCATTGTATTATAGGAGCAGTTAAGTTTCAGCTAAAAGTTTAGAATGAAAAACTGCTTTTCTACAGAAAAAAAACCCCAAAACCTGCTCTGAACTCCATAAGAAAGGCAATGAGAATATAATTCTACTGATATGGCCATCCATCGAGAGTAATTTTTGTGGGATGTCATTTATAAGATTGTTTCTATGGCACTGAAGTACTTGAAAAAGTTCTGCTAGAGGCAACTACGATTTTTCTATCTGTGCTTACAAGCATTGTATTTCATCACACCTAAGAGATAATTCTTACCTCTCCAATATAACACTCTTGCATATTGTCCATAAATTTAATCTGGCAACTTGCAAATGAATTTATATATGAGCAATTTGAGTTGTGTGTATACATACAGAGAGACCTATATAGATATGCATACACTCACCATCCAAAATTGCCTATATGTATTTCTTCATTAATAAAAAAATGACTATAGAAGGAAACTTACTGTCACTTAAGAAATGGTTAACCTACAACAAACAGTATTCACATTAAAGGAAGTTCAATATATACACATAAAATATGAGTATAAAGTTACCTGTATACAATTATAAGGTTCAAAGAAAATTAAATAGCCAAATAATGTTACTAGAGCATAATTCAAAGTATCTAAGCTTATTTGTTTAGCTGTCCTAAAGCAAGAGTTAGTAGTATGTGGTAAGGACTAATCTGTGGAAGCTAATAATAATTTATAAATAATTGAATTGGACTTACTAGCTTTGTATTAAATAACTTTAAGTTGTACAGGTAACATGGTCAGGAGAAAACAACTTTGTAATTTGAAGGCTGAAAACATGTGGAAGGTATTAATTGGTAAGAATGAAAAAAAGGATACAACAAACAAGCCCCATATAAGTGTGAAAGAGAGAAGTAAGGATTTAGCCCTCCAATAGGTCTCCAGAACATTAGACAAAATCAACAGATACAAGGAAAACCTCCAGACCAAACAAAGCTCACTGTGTTTTCACACTGGCAAACAATGGTAAGCTCTTGGCCAAGGCTGTTTTGAATCATCCCCAGAGGTTTGTTTTTTTTTTTTTTTTTCCCCCTAAATAATCAGGCCAAAGAATATTGTAATAAGTGCAAACAAAACCTCATGAGTAGAAGCTGTAACTTGTGGTGCTGCTCATATGGTGGAGCATAAAGCACACAAACAATTGGCATTTCCAGTTTTCTCCATGTGGGAGAGCACCACTCCAAACTGCAGGACAAGTGTTTGACTACCTGGGAGTGAGAGGCTCCATGGAGTGTCACCAACCCCCATTATAGCTACAGGGCAGTGACAATGCGTGCTTCCTCCTCCATGACTTTGCTGTCCTGCGGCAAACGCGTGGGAGATTGACATCTCCACCTATCCACAGGGTTGAACCTGTAGACTAATGGACCTGGACAGCATCTGCAAAGCAGCCTTGCCAATGCCAATGGCAATGCCACAGGGAGGAGGAAAGCTGTGGGCGCAAAACTTTTGCAGGAGATTAGGAAGGAAGAGCGTAAGCCTTGTGCAGGGCTGGAGGAATCTAGTGGGAAAACACAGGGGTGCTAAGATCAGTACCTGTTACCATGTTGGCTGCACCCAGGCACCATCAGCCACCGGTAGGTTAAAGCCATTTTCCTGGGCCATTTTCAAGTGAAACCAGGTGCCATAGGAAGTGGCGGCAGTGACTCAGCAGCAGTGGGAGGCTGGCTTCCCTCTGAATCAGTGCTGGAGCTGTCAGGCATCTCACAGAGTGACCTACCACAGAAGAAGATGTTAAAATATTTGCGGTCAGTTAGGAATGGTGTCTTTTTCAGCCTGGAGCTTTGGCTTAGCTGCAGGAAGAGTCACTTTTACACTGAGTAGTTGCCTGAAGTGTTGATGCATTTTCTGTCTTATTTCTCTGTCCTGAAGCCTTCACTAGCTTGGGACTCCAGCCACACATGTAAATGAAAGGGTGTAGTCATGATTTGTGCCAGTAACACCTACCCTGCTGTAAAGAGCACTAACACAGCTACACCAAAGAGAAATAAAAAGATGCTCCAAAATCCAAGTGAATCTCTGTGTTGTTCCACAGCTGTTGTCAGGAGAAAGGAGACAGAGTCGGGTTTTCTTTTCCTGATATCTCTGAATGAAGAAAAAGGTCTTGAAGTTAGTGCAGTTCCAACACCTTGTGAATGAAGAGAAATGAAGGAATTCCACAACTGCAACACTAGCCCTCAGCTTAGATTTGGAGCCCGTTTCAGATCTGCCACAGAAAATGCAAGTTACCTAATCACTGAGTGCTTCAGAGCCCTGAAGCAATAATATATAATAGGTGGAGGAGTGGAAAAGCTTTTAAAGAAATATCAGGGTTCCATGAAGAAAGTAGTAGGCAGTGGATGTTTATAGTAATTCTTCACTACTGCAACATGACGATTTCCTTGGATTAATTTAAATTGACATATATTTGACCTTCACCTGTGTATTTTATTTAAGGCAGTGTGCATGCAAGAGGCAGGGACTGTACTTTGCCTAAGCTTTCCCTTCCAAATAAAGGGTTAAAGCCTTTAAAGAGTGTCAGCTATGTGATTTACAGTCTTTGCATGAACAAGGTCTGCTTTCTTGGTAACTCATTATATAAAAATGCTGTGGCCAAACTCAGATTAACAGTAAACCCGTTGGGACTGTAGTGACTTGGATCAGTACATATTCTGCTCAGGTTGATAGGCAAGGAATAGCTGAAACAACTTCTGGGCTAAGCAGCCAAGAAAGAGTTTAAAGACAGACTACCATCTGAAGTTTGAGTATAGCATCATAGTATCTTAAAGAAATAGTAGGACAAATTTGGGGTGAATTTTTACTTGTATATTGCCTTCACTTGTACAAATACGGTATGCATTCAAATTCAATAGGTGACTTTCATCATGAGATTCAAAAACTTGTTTTCAAGTAGTCTTAAGTTGTTTTTTCTAAATGAGAAAATGACAAAAAAGATTAATGACTATCATGATAATAACAACAGTAATAATTATTATTATTTCCTAAGAAATATATATATGAAATAATAATTCAGTTCCTATGCTATAAAAGCACCAATCTACTTTATTAATTTTCAGATATCAAAAGTATGCCCGTTTCAGACTGGAGTTTGCTACACCCTGAACTGTTGGATGTTACTTTGGTCATATTGTAGCTTTAAAGTATGGCTTAGAAAGCCTCACAGCAAGCACATTGCAGTTCACCACACTACACAGAATCTGTGGATAAATACTCTGTCATTTTTATTATTTCATAATCAATGTCATATCAGTCTTAAAAGAAAAAAGAAAAAAAGTTAGTACTGTAAAGCGCTAGAGGCAAAAAAAAAAAAAAAAAAAAAAAAAGAGAAGGAATAACCAGGACACCATTCATATCCCCAGTATTATTTGTAATACAACTTCAAGAAATTTAACTTGCTAGTGATCTTAAAAGTGGTCTCTGCTACTAGTGGAAAACTTCCCTCTACCTAACAGCTCTTGCTAGTGCAACTGGGATGACAGACAGTTGCATGCATGTGTCTCTGTGTCTGTCCTACAACTAATCCACGATCCTCCTAACTTGAGGGAACTGACATCTGATCCATCCAGACTCCAAGCCTGTGAGCCGGGCATATGAAATATACAGCTTCCAAAGACCTGTTGCTGCCAGGAACAGAAATTGATCTGCCAGTATCCTCCAGTGCCTCTGTGGGAGGCAGAGGAAAATAACAAGAAAAATAATGTTGGAGGGTGGAGCTAAATTTCGCTTAAAGGAGAAAGAAAGTCCCTCCTGGAATGCACAGCTACCAATATTCTATAAATAAAGAGTGACCCAGTTTCCTTCTATACCTCATTTAGAAGCTTAAGCCTTCATGCCACCAGCTTAATTCCTCCTTCCAAGAATTCTCCTTATCAAGCTCCATCTTAAAACCACTTGGATTCCTTGCCCTGTTTTGAAGACCTTTCCAGATCTTCACTATTTGGGTGGTTAGAAATTTTTTCTTAAATTCCAGTCTAAACTTATACATGACCACTTTACAACTATTTGATGTGGTGCCAGTATTACTTTGAGATAATTTTCCCCTTCTCTTGATGTGTAGCCAACTTGAACATATTTATAAAAAACTAGTATATCGCCCCAGATTGAATGTAGCCACACTTTCTACTTGGTTTTCTGACACAGATACTTCACTTCTATCATCATCCAAGTAACCTTGCCTGACATTTGTTGTAGTTCAAGTTCGTAATCTTTCTTAAAGGGTACAAGAACAGAACTCTTCAAGATCTGAAACCCATGCCTTATGTAAGGACATTCATGTTCCACTTTTGTGCTAGTCTTTCACTTTTCACTAGCTGGAGACATATTAGTTTTGTCTTCAGTAGGACTTAAGCAGTTCGAAGTAGCAAAATTGTTGACACATAGTACAGATCTTGTTCCTTTTTACATCAAATGATGATAGTCCACTTTATAGCAGGGAGTCCAATTATTGGTAATTAATTGCATGGCTTTGCACTTTTTGCGCTACTCGAATTTATCTCTTTTCTACCACTCCAGGTAAGGATTTTACCTAACTTTTCCTTTACAATGATCTAGTCTTGACTTGGAAATGCCTACCAACTCCTTACTTACGTGATCAATATAAAGAAAATCATTTGTAAACGAACAGTCACTTTCATTACGCTTGATAAGAACAACAACTCCACCTTCTCTCTCAAAATGAAAGATTCGTTGTCTTCAGTTAGGAAAACCACTAGCGTTTCTGCCACCTTAGGTCTGTCCCATAACTGTAACTGAAAAGTATTTTTTAAAGTCCCTACCATTTGCAAGGTGTTTGGTGTCCTAACACTAGAGAAGGAAAGGCAGAGGAAGGAAGAGGTAAAGGACAGACATTTCTGAAAACTAGCCTGTGATTTAGATTCTGAGGAAACATAAAGGCTTACTCATCTAATGTCCTCTGTGAAGTCTTCAGTTTAGTTCACTACAAGCTGCTTTTTGGTGGTAAAATTGGTGGTAAAGTTCAAAGTTTCACTATCAATGGAACAATGTGAAGCATAGGTCTTTTCTTGCATGGATCACATTGCTGCCACAGGTAGCAGTCATCTCAGCAGTGTGCAAAGGTTTTTCACCAAAGTTCTGAGCTTCAGAAATGCAAGTTCTGTGAAATATGAAATGCGCATCAGTAAGCAGCAGGAAAAAGAAATGACCTTTGAAATATTAATAATTTATTTGAGATGAGCTTCTCTGATGCTGACATTATCTTCATCTCCATTCTCCTCAATTCAACTACATGCTAGTTCTCCCTTTTCTTTAAAGACCAAACCTGTCTTTGTTTTAAATTTCTTTTAACCACTTGTCAATACTCAATCATATCCCATTCATTTCTTAGCCTGAAAGTTTCACAGATACTCAGGTAAAATTGAACAGGGACCAGAGTGTACTGGATTGAGCAAGGCATGTCTCAAGGTGAGGAACAGCTGTGCTTTCTGGAAGAACAATTGTGCCAATGGATAATAACTTTTTCCTTTTTTTTTTTTTAAAAAAAAATCAATTTATTCTTAAGAAGAGCTGAGTGATTAGAAAGAACAACAAAAATTTTGAAGTACTACAACAGCATTTCAGAATCAAAAATTGTTAGGTAGCTTTTCTGTTTCATTTGCACATCTTGGGCTGTCTGGGCTTCTTTAACTTCTGGAGAAGAAGAGTTTCTGCAGAGGGAAGGATCTTTAAATCAAAATTTTGCCCAGAAAAATACTGTAGGTAGGCTCTAGAATATGTCCTCCGCTCCCTAGTCACTCCCTAGACATGAGACATACCTGTATGCTGCAGATGCATAGGGAGAAGCACACAAATAGATTTTGAGCTCCCTTCTCTCAATACACTACTGAGCAATGGCACAGGATCAGTGCCAAGTGAAAGAGGTGTTTTTCCATGCCACTTGGTGCTGACAGCAGTGCCTAACCTAATAGGTTTGACAGCTAAATCAAGTATTTGTATGGAGGAACCAGATCTGACAGTATATGCATGCCACAAAGTTGCTGACCCATCTTTTTAGCTGTCCCAGAAGTACACTGAGCAGCTCTACCAGATGAGAACTAAGTGCGCACGTGATCATTAAGTAAAAAGTGAATACGGTGATTTAGGGACAAATTGTCCAAGCTGGCTTTTAAGTAAAATTAGTTCTGCTGTATTCAGTGACACTGCTGACCACCTGACACACTGGTAAAGCAACTTTTACAATAAAAAGTCCTCCTCTCTAAGATGAGAAGGGCAAATGGGACAGTTGTCTCTTTTTGTGGTATTTCACCGTTCTTTGAAGCCTCTTATTTTGTTGATCTTTACTTGTCATTCTTGATAACATAATAACAGGCAATCCAACCTATGAAGCAGGGGTTTATTCCAATTTGTGTCTTTCCAGTTTATTACACAAAATACGCTTTTGACCTTTATGTTATTTATAAATTCACTCTAAGGGTTGGTATGTGCTTTAGTCCAGGGTTTGCTCAAAGGAACTATTAGAATGAGCACCTATGACCCGGTTAGGCAAAGATAAAAAGCAAATTCTGTAGAGACTTCCCGCTTCAGGCATTACTTCAACTCTTTTCTTAGAGTTTTGTGGAGATATTCTTGTGGGTAGGTACGCTGTAGCTGTAGGTGTCTGAATAAATAATAATCCTCTCAGTTTGGAACTCTGGAATAGTTGACCAATGCTGTTCAGCACATACACTGAAACAGAGAACAAGGGGAATTTATTGAATTATATTCTGACTTTTTTCTTTCTCTGAGAAATAACTTGGCTACACCTAGTGAAATAAAGAAGAGCCTGAAACAAGAGTAGGTAGAAAGATAGTTAGGGTAATAATTTGTTCTTAAGAAGAAGCTAAAAACCAGAATACAGGTGAGCAGAAGCCATAACAGGGAGACAGGGCTGAAAACAAATAGTTATATTTCTACTAAAATTAATACATTGTGAAATAAATAGGATAGCCATTTCCTTGAAGACGCTGTGCTTTTGAGAAACATATTTGACCAGCAGTATTCTGTCTATCTGAGATGACGATCGGCAAATGCTAGTCTGACTGGGAGAGTTTAGCACATCCCGTTACAAATCCCAGCACAAGAGGGTTTACTGTCCTCAGCAGGTCAAACTTACGAACTATTAAGTCATGCATTTTCCAGTAAGTCAGCCACAAGACATAGTGGGCACCACAGAAGTTTGATGGAGCCTGAAGCTTATAGAATCATACAATCATAGAATCATAGAATAGTTTGGGCTGGAAAGGACAATTAAAGGTTATCTAGTCCAACTCTCCTGCAAGGACCAGGGACGTCTCCAACTAGATCAGGTTGCTCAGAGCTCTGTCCAACCAGACTTTGAATGTTTCCAGGGATGGAGCAACTACCACCATTATGGCAACCTGTTGCAGTGTTCCACCACCCTCATTGTAAAAAATGTCTTCCTTATATCTAATCTAAAACTACCTCCTTGTAGTTTAAAACCATTACCCCTTGTCCTATTGCAACTGGCCCTGCTGAAGAGTTTCTCCCCATCTTTCCTATAAGCGCCCTTTAGGTACTGAAAGGCCACTATAAGGTTTCCCCAGAGCCTCCTCTTCTCCAGGCTGAACAGCCCCAACTCTCTCAGCCTGTCCTCATAGAAGAGGTGCTCCAGCCCTCTTATCATCTTCATGGACCTCCTCTGGACTTGCTACAACAAGTCTATGTCCTTCTTATGTTGGGGACTCCTGTGCTGAATACAATACTCCAGGTGAAGTCTCACGAGAGCAGAGTAGAGGGGGAGAATCACCTCCCTTGACCTGCTGGCCATGCTTGTTTTGGTACAGCCTAGGATGTGGTTGGCTTTCCAGACTGCAAGTGTGCATTTCCTGCTTATGTTGAGTTTCTCATCCACTAGTACTCCTAAGTCCTTCTCATCAGGGCTGCTCTCGATCCATTCTCCACCTAGCCTGTATTTGTGCTTAGGATTGACCCAACCCTTGTGCAGGACCTTGCACTTGGGCTTGTTGAACTTAATGAGGTTTGTGTCGGCCCACCTCTCCAGCCTGTCAAGGTCCCTCTGGATGGTCCCTCCAGTGTGTCGACCACACCACGCAGCTTGGTGTTTTTGGTGAACTAGCTGCAGCCTGGTGCTGGTTGCCTGCTTTTAATTTCAGGGCAACGAGTCTCTTCCACCTCTGTACTAAGTAGCAAGTGAGGAAATTCCTGTCTCAGCAGAACTGGTTCATTTCTCCCTCAAGCTATTGCATTATCTGAACATCAGACTAAAGAGTGTCCTGGCCAAGTGTTTGGTCCCAGCTCCAGGATTAGCTAAGGAACTACAGGAAAAGCATCAATGCTCTGCAACTAGTGGAAGCTTCTACCTATAGGCAGCGTTAGGCCATTCGCTTTGGTATTGAATCTTAAATTCTAATGACATGACAGATTTAGTCATGGTAGAGTACTGTCTATGCAATTTTGTTAATAGAAGAGCATAAAACTTTTTAGAGAAGTACTTTGTATGTTTTTATATGGCCAGGGACACTGAATTTAGGCTGTTTTTTTTCCCCCTTAATGTGCAATACCAATAATGAATTGACATTAATGCTATAACTTCCTTACAGGTCTCCACAAGTAGTTCCATGTGTACAGCAAGCTCTGAATGCTCTGTTACCTTGTGAATAGGGACAACCTGGTACTCTTCCACTGTAACTCATGACTTTTATTATCTTTGTCTTTTATACAGCGCTCTAATTTAAAGACTGTAATACTTAAGATTACTGTGTACTGTCAGGAGAGATTCTATTTATACCGTCTGTCAGTATCTAAATCTGAGTTTTGTTTTTGCTGTTGCACAATGCTTCAGTTAATGTACCTGACACAGCTGCATCTTTGTTAAAGAATATGTTGAAATCCCTTTTCAGCTCCACTTTAATAGTAGCAGGACACTCCTCTGGAAGAGCTGAGCTGCCTATACATAGTTGGCTACCTGCCTAAGACCAGTCTTCAGATTTTTGTTTCAAAATATTTAGCTTTGTTTTCTTTTCTGGTTAGGATGGTTTTGAGTGACTGGATTCACATCACTGCTTTCTCAAATCTTTCTGTCCTTTAGTTTCATAATAGTCTGATGAATCTTCTTGAACTCTCCCTCTTCCCTTCCACCACCTTTTTAAAGCTAGATAAGACAAATAGGCCAAGTGATCGTTTTTCCTTTGGGAGTTGAGGAAGACAACTCTAAGCATCCAGCAAGTCCTTACGTTACACAGTATTGGCTCACATGAACAGTCATACTGCTCCGGTACCGCATCTCACATGGTGACTGGTACAACGGTCCTTTAGGACAAGCAAGAAAATGTGCAGAGAATAAGGACAGGCAGTCAGATCACAAAGGAAACATCCTCTTCATCTCCATTAGTCAGATATTCCCTGTGCAACCTTCCTGAAAGTTAGAATTTTCTGTTCACTGGTCTATTTTAAAACATGTACTACATGAATTGTGTATATTCTTGTTATTCTTGTAATATTTTTTTTTGTCTTAGGAAGAGACATCAAGAACTTCTGCTTAACTATAGATCCTCTATATCATATCTCTGATATCTTCCACCCTTATATTTGCACCATTTCATCTTTGTTTCTTTTAAAAAAAGAATGGGTAATACCCAACACATTTTTAAAATGCTAATGAGCCATCTGTCACTGCTCTTTTTATGTACCTTGTAATACAGTAGCAGTTGAGTTGCTGCTTCAAACTCTGCTCTTCATTTAGTTAAAATACCACCTTTAAAAAGACCTTTTCCTACCCTGTTGTTTGCTTTTTTTCAAGATAGCTGGCCCAGGAGAAATGACATTTGCTCATCATAACCTCTCAATTATTTTTTTGGCAACTATTTTCTTTGAGCAATGAATAGATTTAACAAGGAGAGTATGCCTTCAAATTTCAACACATTTCAGAAGGTCGTTTGAGTTACCCCTAATGAGAGGGCACACATCATGATTCGTTAGAGAGTTGTTCAACTTTTCTGTAACAGAAGTCAAAACTTACAGTACAACTAGTGTTTTTCAGAGGAATGAAGAAAGACCACATAGTTTAACAAGCCTATGAAACAATGAACGAAGCCACAGCACGCCCACCGTAATACCTGCCCGTCCCAAGAGAGCAGGCTGGTGGGACCACACAGTGTCAGAGCTCCCATCTGGAAGTCAGTGAATGGGGAGAGAAGAACCTCCAACCAGTGACAATGGGTAGCAGTCAACTTAATTACAAGCTTTCTATCAGAACTTCCTCTCTACTGGAAAGAAATTTTCAAGGGAAAGTGTCTCCAATTTAAATTAGGGGTGAAGAAATAATCCTGGATTTTTTTTCAGCTCCAAATAAAAAGTTTCAATTGTTTTGTGTTTGTTGCTTTTCTTTTTTTAGTTTTTCACCTTGGAGATTTTAAGGACATAATTTCTGCTGAAATTTTAATACTTTGCAACTAAAACATGTGCTATGGAAAAGCCTCCTTTTCTGAATTGTTTTACTTGTATAAGCTCTTCCCTCCTTTGCCATTTCCTCTGCCTCAGAATTTTTAGTTTCTTAATTCTTGTGAAAACCCCAAGGATTTCTTCCAGAATCACAAGCTGTGGCACGCTGAGCTCTTTTGAACACAAGGTCCTTAATTTGACTGCCTGTGGGTGGCAACAGAGCCCTCCCGAACTCTGACCGCTCTCTGATTTTCAGTGCACTGCAAATGTTACGTACGGAGCCTACATCTCTGTCATTTTACACACCATGAGACACTTCTACTTCAGAAGCATAAAATCACAGAAAGACAGGCTTGTTTACCACTACAGGGTTTTTTTTTTTGTTCAAATGCTACAAATATTGAAAATATCTCCTGTATCTCAGATTTTCAGTGCTGATGTCATTTTTCTTTTGACATAAAGTTGTTTCATGTGCAACATTCCGAACAAAACCCCCTTAGTGTTGAGTCTGGCCAACTGAAGTTAGTGTGGATGCCTCACACTAAGGCATAGAAACTTCCTAATCCATGTTTCTGTTAGCTGGAAAAAATGTAAAAAACAACAAACACTACCACAAAAAACCCACGAGCAGTCTAAATGCCACCCAAAAGCTAAAAAAAAAGATTAAATTTAATTATCCATTTTAAACCACAGGCAACCTTTTTAAGAATGCATTAAATAATCCTCTCTCTCAGGAGTCTGCAGTAGCTCTAGATGTTCCACAGATTAATCTTATTAAATCAACTGACTTAATACCTCCTATACACTGCAAGAAGACCGGAAAACAAAAGTAAGCAAGACAGTGATTCTCATCTTCTAGTTACAGAGCCCAGGTGATTTTCATTTAAGATAATCATCCTTCCCCGGTGAATGAATACTCTGTTGCCGCAATAACACAATTGTCTTGCTCTCTTGTAAATTTATCTTCAATAAAAACCATAAGCCCTGTGCTTACAGCAGATGATAAAACATCTCCAAAGAATTCACAGCTGCATTGAGAGAACAGCAGGTTCCTAAAATAAGTATACTGTCTATTTTTGTAGCCATTACATCCTAAGCACTTTCATGAAATCACTCAACTTGCTAAGCCAGCAGACTTTACCAGATGCTCAAGTGATTGCAAGGGAGAGAGAACAGGAAGTTGCCTTTTCTCTCAAGGTGAAGATGACTGACATATCTGAACACTTTGGCTTCAACACTGAAGTAAACACTAAAGTATTTATCAATTGATAGCACATTTTCTTGTAAGTGAAATAAGACACTGAGCTTGACTTGCCAAATGGTCTCTATTAGCAATTTATTTCATAAATATTTTGGGGTTGTTAAGCTCTAGAAACATTTTTGCAGGTATACAAGTCCCTAGTCTGAATTTCAGAAAGGTCCAGACCAAGATTTCTCTTTAACCCAGGCCATCATATCAATTATGGCAGCATTGTCTACATGACCGCACTTTCTATTAGGCATTCTCATTGCCACTAAAAATTTTGGGATAATTTTTTTTTTTTGTTCTCCCAGTGACAAACCATAAATCTCGCTGAAAGAGTGTGAAGTGTTAATTTATAACTTCTGGAACATAGTTTATGAAGTACTTAAAAAAGTTATTAAGTATGAAAGCTTCTACTTTTCTGGCTGGAGAATGGATTGAGACCAGCCCTGAGGAGAAGGACTTGGGAGTGCTGGTAGATGAGAAGCTCAACATGAGCCGGCAATGAGCTCTTGTGGCCCAGAAGACCAACCGCATCCTGGGCTGCATCAAGATGACCGTGGCCAGCAGGTCAAGGGAGGTGATTGTCCCCCTCTACTCTGCTCTGGTGAGACTTCACCTGGAGTACTCTGTCCAGTTCTGGACCCCTCAACATAAGGACATGGACCAGTTGGAGAGGGTCCAGAGGAGGCCCACAAAGATGATCAGAGGGCTGGAGCACCTCTCCTATGAGGACAGGCTGAGAGAGTTGGGGCTGTTCAGCCTGGAGAAGAGGAGGCTCCGGGGAAACCTTATAGTGGCCTTCTGGTATCTAAAGGGAGCCTAGAGGAAAGATGGGGAGAGACTCTTCAGTAGCACCAGTTGTGACAGGACAAGGGGTAGTGGAGACTGATTTAGAATAGATATAAGGAAGACATTTTTTACAATGAGGGTGGTAGAACACTGGAACAAGTTGCCCATAGAAGTGGTGGATGCCCCATTCCTGGAAACGTTCAAGGCCAGGTTGGATGAGGCTCTGGGCAACCTGATCTATTTGGAGACGTCCCTGGTCCTTGCAGAAGGGTTGGACTAGATGACATTTGAAGGTCCCTTCCAACCCTAAACATTCTATGATTTTATGATTCTATGAATGTACATAATTATATAGCTAATTCTGCCACCATGAGCTCCCGTTGCATGTACATAAGTCCATATTGTAAAAAAAATTGTTAAAAGTACACGATGCATTTCTGATTCTTATTGAAACATATATTTTCACCTCTTTTTATAAAGCCAAAGGCAAAAAATGACACTGAATTTCAGAACAAACTGCACATGTGGAAATGGCCATTCATCCAGATAGCTTTCTAGAAATTTTAGATGGGTTGTAGTTTAACTACGTCTTATATGTTTCTTACACAACACTTGACTGTAGCGAACTGTGGTTTGGTCATGCATCTACTTCCAAGATCCTCAAACTATTCAGTGACTTTCATGGAGGAGACAAGAAGGACTCCACAAAAGCACAGGCCATATTCACAGAGCTGCAATGTGACTTTGTCTATGCCTGTCATTCTAGCTCACTCCAGCTTACTACATGATGTATTTCTCTCTTCAGGGATGTTATGTAACCCATCAGCCACATCCTGCACTACCCCCACTATTTGAAGTTCTGGCTCCAAGTCATTAGAGGCACCTTTCGTTCCCTGGAATATGAGTTGACTCTGAAAACAGTATGAAGGAGTGCTTAATGCTAAAATAACATTTAGTCTGTACCTATAAAGAGGATTAAGCAAATGTCATTGAAACAAGAGGAATGATCATCACTCACATGAGTTTTACTAGATACAGATAAATTCAGCCTGAGCAGTTCAAAGAGTCTGGAAAGGGTGTGTTGGGAGGTGGTAGAGGAGAGGGAAGTGGGGAAGGAAAGGTCCTCTCTTACAGCATTGAAAACTTCAGCCCATAATGTTGTCTGTCTCAAAGAAACAGCTTTTTCCCCACTCTAAGAAAGGATGATAGGTGTCATCTTTTCTGTACTACATTGACTGCTGAGGTCTTTGTAAAAAACCCAGAAGGGTCAGATTTTCAATAGATGAGATTTATCTTGCTATTAAAATCAGATAATGCAGTACACACAGCCGTAGCGTTTGGACTGTTGTGCTCTTTAAAACACAGGATTTAGTTTTCTGTTCTCTGTTACTGCAATACTTGAACTGACTTTAAAACAGTTATGTCTGGCTACTCATTCACGCTCCTGCTGCAATCAGGTCTTTACCTTATTCATTTGCAGTACCTACAGAGGCATCTCTCCATTTTAGGGTTTTATGTTCATCTGTCAGTCACCTGTGCTAGGGAAGACAAAAAGAGAGAGAGCAAACTACCTTTAGGTGGAATTAAACTACTGGGAACACAACTTGGTATATAAGATGGTGAAGAGATTAGACCTAGAAACATACACAAAATTCCATGTGAGCATGCTCTCATGTACTCCTCTCAACTCGAATTTTCCTTGTGCCATAACTCTTTGACTTTAGAAACTGCAAAGGGTAGACTACTTCCTTAGTTTCAGAAGCAAATAAGAAAGGGCGCTTCTCTCAGAAAGGTGTTTCTCTTCATCTCTGTCAATTCTGGATAGTATTTGGACAACATTTGGGCACCTGCACTCATATGAAGAACTCCTCACACACTTGGGTTCAAGTAGGGAGAATGCAGATGTTTTTTAAATGTGCTGGGATCAGCTGGACAAGGGAAATCTGGGATGGATTGGGCTGCTGTCCTTGTCTGACATGGACAAGCTCTGCCACCATTTGAACAGAAGAACAAAGGCTCCAGCTGATCTATTTGCAGTTCTGTCCTTCAGTAGTGAATTAGCAACATTTACAAAAGAAATAATCTCCATCTTCACTGTAAATTCAAATCTCAGAAAGTGCTTATGACAAATCCTTCCATTTACCTGAGAGCCTTAAATGAAGCCAAGAGCTGTCACTAGTTATGGTGAAACAGGTCTCGTCATGACTCAAATCAGGATGTTTCCAGATTATCCTGTGCTTGTACTGGAGAGGAATCAGACAGTAGGCACTCAGTCAGCATGTTTACTGTGGCTCCTTAGGAGACTTGTCATGACAAGTTAAGCTATTATCAACCATTATTAGAGAAAGGACATTACCTTCCATAACTGGATGAGTTTTTTTTTTTCAATAACTCCTCCTTGTTTGGTATTCCTAGTAACAGTATTTAATTAACAATAAACATAATCACACACAAGTAGGGCTAGATCCTCTGCAGGTATAAATTGGATTAGTGCCACTGAACTCAGTGGAGTTTCTCCAAACTTCTCCAGCTGAAATGGCAATAAATAAGAATTTGTGTAGTTGATGATGAGTTTTCCTGCAGAATGCAAACCTACATTTTTGTCTGGCTTTGTTTTCTCTCTTGTTACTCCATTGAGAGTAATGGGAAGTGTCTTCTTAAAGGATTAAAGGATTTTAGAAGTGTGATTCTTGTATTTTCTATAAACCCTAGTGAAGTCTCTGAAAGCTATCTACCATCTCCATTTCCAGCTACAGATATTAATGAAGGTAGTGAAAACTCATTGATCATTTGGTCCTCTGTAAACATCATAAGCATAAGAAATATACAGCATCTTAAAAACTGACTAAAGTTTCCTTAAGCACCTGCCAGTAAAGATAGTAATTGATATAACTGTCTGGGCCAGCTCCAAATGGGGGCAGCCTCCATGTCCCAATTATTCTGGGCACACCCAAATAACGTGTGGAATTTTTACTTGGTGACATTGGGATTTTAATGTAAGCAGACAGCAGAATGTGCCATACTGACAGTCCTTTCTTGCATCTATCTGTCAGCAATAGGGAGGTGCATCTTTAGACTAGGGTCTCATCTCCATCTCCAGTAACATTATAATGGGAAAAGGCAATAACCCTTTGCATTTTGTATCAAGTCTGAGCTATTGGTTTTGTTCTGAGACTATCCACAATAAATGTCATGTAAGAAGAACATTTGAAAGATTACTCTAAATGTAAAACAAAAATATTGAAATTGTTATTTTTATTATTCAAACCACAGAGGGTTGTAGAAACAAAGTGTACTTGAACTACTGCCCTTGAAAGAGAATTTTTCTTCTAGTGGGAACACTAACCAAAACACCTGCCAGTAGCATGGTTTGTATAGCAAAAATACTGAACTACAAAAGCCTTACTTCTTTTGTTAATAACAGTGACAAGAATATCTCTAACTAAACAATTTTAAAAATATATCCCCACATTTCTAAAATTAGAAGTTACTTTCTTTTTGAGGCATATTTTTTTCTTGTCTTTTTTTTTTTCTATAGTTTCTGTATACACTCCACCTCAATGTATTTTACCAATTTTAAAAGGCTCTATTTTTATGGATACTTCTTAATCCCCGAAGAATGTAAACATTTAAGGTAAACACTTAACAATTTTTGTTTGCACAGCCAGTATTTTGGAACAGGGGCTGTCTTTCTCTATGTTTTGTACTATTCTAGTGTGATGGACCCTGATGTGTGATGGGGCCCTCTGCATGCTACAGCAATATTGTCATAGATGCCAGCATCATTTATAGGGAAAGTTATTGCTGTCTGAACCCTTTTTTTTTTTTTACTGCAATTGCAAAAGTCTGCTTTTGACAAATGGATATTCTGACCCCTGTTAGACATAGTGCTTGTTTCCATTTACTTTGACAGCCTGCTTGTTTGGAAATGCTAGAGTCTGTCAGCATCTTCACGACATAAAGGATCTGTGGCTTCATCTGAGATGCCTCAGGCAGAAGGTGGGAAGACTCAAATTTTGCACAGTAGTGGAAAGAGGCATGCTGTTGAATGAATGGCTTCTAGAAGTGTAAAAGCCATCCAGACACAATGCTTTAGAGGCACGAATGTCTTGCAAAGACTTTGGATATTCAGAGTAAAAGGTTCATTTTAGGGAACTTCTGTCATCCACAGGGCAGAATGACTCATCTGATGGCAGGGACTGCTGAGGGACAGTTTTTCTTTTTCTCTAGCTTGGATGCCTGTCTAGCATAACCTAAATCCAGCCTTTGTGGGAAGTTCAGAGGTAAATGCAAGTCCATCTGCTTCATGTTTGCTTTTAAATTTTTGAGAGCAATGAGAAGGGTTCCTTGCAAAGAGTTCATGGTCAGCATAATTTCCTGGCTTTCTGATCTAGTGGTTTTGTGAAATGTTCTTTGGCCTGCTTTGTGAGTGTTTATTTATGGATACCTGCCCTTGTGATTTATTTTCCATCAAATTATAATTACTAGTAACAGTGTTAACTGTCTTCTCGACTATTTGGCAATTATCTCTGTGCTATTATGAGGTGAGGACTCTGAATTTAGAATGAACTTGGGTGACTCAGGTATTTTTCCACTTTGGTGTTAATCTTTACTTGTGCTGTTCAAAATGAGGAGGTTTCTTTGTGTGAAAAGAAAACTGTACTTTCGTTCTCATATGCAATTTATAGTCCATCGTTATTGGGAATTCCTGATGGTCCTATGGATTTCAGAAGAACAGCAGTATGACAGTTACCAGCATGGGTTAAGAGAAATGTGAGGCAGATCTCCTTTCCCTTCACTGGTATATACAGACTGTATGCTTCAAAGGCTTGAAAACATTAACTCAAACTAGATTTGAGTGCAGTTCTTATGTCTCTGAGAAGACTTCAGGCTTAATGAAAATTGTGCCTGTGTTTTTCAGGAACTATGGTGAAGGACAACTAGGCTTACAGCAAATAAAGACGACACTTGGATTTTGTGGCACCTGCAAGCAATTAGAGAAAAATGAGGAAGGAGGACTTCGGGAGGTGAGAACAGTGAAGCAGCAGAAAGTAAAGGAACAGGTATTCTTCCCACAGAGCTACTAGCAAGAAAGAGGCATATGATTCTTTTCCTAGGGTTCAATATAATAATTTGACTGTCTCTGAGGCATATGAACAACAGCATTTTTGTGTCAGGAGCCTTTCTCTCCTCACTGATACCTTGGAATCTATTGACCTCTCTCATGCAACAAAGGTAAAAGTTGCTAAACTCATCATTCACATCATGTGTTTTCTGCCAAGAAAGGACCCTCTTATGTATCACAGCTTTCACAAGAAGTCTCTTGTTGTGATTTATGAGTTCTTTGCTGACCTTTAAGCCAACTTTTTCTTTTGGTTTGTACACTGTGTTCCTCCTCACAGTATATATTGCTGTTGTGAAAGACATTCAGCTTCTGATTCCTAGTTACTCTTAGATAACATACAACCATGTGTTTTCAATTGTAGTTTCTTCACAGTTTCATGCTTACTAGAGCATGCTGGGAAAAAAAAAAAAGTAGTTCGCATACCTTGCTGAAGTGGAAAGCTAAATATTTTTTTGCTTTATTTTCTCCTTTCTTCATCATATTTTCCTCATTAAAATGAACTAGTAAAATTATTTATTACAGAAACAGTTTACTCTTTTCTTTTTTAAAAATACATCCCTTTCCTTCTTCCTCCCCTGAAAGCCAATAGTTTAACTAAAAGGATCACATTTATCAGATGTATGTTTTGATGGAAAAAAGCAATTATAGAGGAAAAAACACAGTATTCCTCACAGCTTTCTTGCAGGAAGAAGAAATATCTCAATATATGCCTCTTCATGAAAATCCAGTTAGAGTGTCTTCCAGAAATTCAATGAAAGAATAAAAATATCTTTTACCTGCTTTACGGGAAAAGAAATAAAAGAATATTTTACAGTCCCTTTAGGGCCCAACAAAAGGACAAGCATCATTGACTGTTCCACCCATTAAACTAGGAGAGAATTTATCTGCTCCCTGGGCAGATGGAAAAATCTTCAAAGTCTTCTCTTTCTCACTGTGTGGTACAGGAATTGAGCTTCTCCAAATGCCAGCCTACACAGAAATGCCCTCTTCACAAAGAAGAAAAGATGATGTCATAATCAAGGCAAGGGGCGAGGTATAATTCTGCTTAATGTTAGAAAAACCACCTTGTCCCCTTTTGTGGTGGAACAACTGGTACATAAATATCTAAATGAAAAATGTGATGTGGAGGGAAAGAAAAGGAAATTTCTCTTGGCCTTCATTGCAACACTTCTGTTGAGAAAGATCACTATCATACCCTCTTGGCAGATACAGTTTTTGACAATGTTTGACTCCTTGTGAAAGTAGGAAATACATGGTCAACTTTGCTCACGCTAAGAACTTAGACAAAGGACTCAGACACAGAATTCCACCCACCTAAAGGTAAGAAGCATCCTAAATCTCTTGTGCTTTTCTGGATACAAGAAGGGGCAAAATCCCAGTCCCAGAAAAAGCAAGACACATTCTCATTTGCTGTTTAGAAAAGGCAGGAGTTAAGTCAAACTTGTAATTTCCACTAAATTTCAAGTCTTGACAAAATCATCACAGAAACATCACAGAACAGTTTGGGTTGGAAGGGACCTTCAGAGGTCATCTAGCCCAACCCCCCTGCAAGAAGCAGGGACATCTCCAATCATATAAACATAGATCATCTTAAGAGAGAACAAAGTGGTGAATACACACATGGAACAAAGTTTAACTTCATCATCTACAAAGGAAAGATTTGTGCTGGAAGAATATTCATAAGAAACAACAGAAAATAATTCAATGTTTTCCTTCTTTTCTCTCTAAATAATCACTTGCACTTTCTAAGGACACATAAAAAAAAAAAGTTAGAGAAAGAATATAACAAGACAGAAACTGAAATTAAGTTTGCCCATAAAGTCAAGACATCTGGGAAGCTTACTAGAAACCGTACATGCCTGTCACATTGCAAGTTACATGTTTTTTTGTTGCTTGGTAACAGGCATCAAAGTTCCCTTTCATGTTTTATTTTCCTCTGTATTCACTGTTTATAGGGTATTTACTACTTTGACACCAGAATCTCATCATTGAATAGCTGTCATGGGGTCCATCTCCTGAGTAAACACTCTTTTACAATCCTGACTTCTCCTAAATAGATCACTATTTAATTTGTGCTCAGAAGGATTAGGATGTGGAAATGCCTTTTGAAAAGCTTCCTTATCTTCCCAGGGTACAGACACACCTGAGAACACTGTAAGAAAAAGCAAAATCATGGAGAGAATGAGGGGGAAAATAAAGAAATAAGGAAACAAAGAGAGAGAAAAAAACACCTCATCAAAACCTGCCAAATGTTCTTTGCAAATGACTTAGCAATTAAAAGTTTGAGTTAAAAAGTGCAAAGAAAAGGCATTTTGTTTTTGCATTGTAGAAATTGAATGGCTCTTTGCATCAGACAAACTTGCCTGAAACAAGTTCTCTGCCTCCTGCCAGACTCAGGAAATGTCAAGCTTGCAGCAACAGTACTTCCATGTGTTCTGGTATTGCTTAAGTTGCTTCTGGGTCACTGTGAACAGAATGTTGAAAAATCTTTGACTCTTAGAGTCTGGACATCCAGTTTGCCTGACTCCCCTTGAAAACTGAGATTATCAGCTGTAAAAATATATTGTTAAATGTTGCTAAACAGATGGTGAATACAAAAGGCTTTGCTGCTTATTTATTTTATCTTTTCAAATAAATGACATCATTTGTCGGTGGGCCTTGTGTTTTTCTCAGTGCATAGTCTTGTTACACTCCTGATGTCAAGACTGTGAATGGCGGTGTCTAAGACTCCTCCTCACACTGTCTAAATGGCAATTTAAAGCAAAGGATCATGGAGAACCAGGCTGTGCACAGAACAGATGACACCAAGCCCATTGCTCAAATACACTGATTTTTCAGCATGCACAAGCCAAACCAGCAAATGTTAATGCTCTCAAGTATGTCCTTCAGCACCAGATTTCCTGCATATATTATTGCACAAAGTATTTTTAGTCTGTCACCACTGGAATGTCATGGCTAGCAGATGAATGACTGCTCAGCTCAGCTCAGGGTAAAATTTTAAAATGTTACTTTACCAGCTTTACAGCAACAAATACATGGCAGTATCAGCCTTTCGGGGTTAGGACGCTGCTCAGAAGACAGATTGAGACCCTGAAGAGGAAATATTCAGGCATGCCGGAAGCGTCAAGTCCTTCTGTTGTCATAATAGTGACAAGTAGTTAAGCTATATGGAGTGCTGCATGCATTTTGGAGGACTGCAGAGATAACAACTACCTTCTTGTTAGACATTCATCGAGATCTGTGATACCAAGAGTCAGGTAATGTTGTCACTGATACTATGTGATGGAATGCTCTCTCAGAGTTCTACAGGACACAAAACCAGGGGGAAGCAGTCGTATGTGCAAGGACACAGCTTCCATCCAGAGAGACTGGGTCAGCGAGGTTGTGTCACAAAGTCACACAGGTTCTCCCCACACCCCAGCCCTCTGGCTAGCCCTCTGGGCTCCCCTGCTCCCTCCCACATGGAGCAAAAGAGGCATTGGGGCACCTTGCAGCACACCTGGTGCCTCTGGAGAAGACATCAAGGGCATGGAGACAGGCTCTTCCCAGCACTGCCTGGTGGGAGGATGAGAGCTGGTGGCATCTCCTGAAACCAGAGAGGTTTGTGGTGGAGAGAAGAAATCCAAACATAACTGCAATGTGTGTCACTGGCTGCCTAATTGGTTGAAGAAGTAGAGAAAATGACATAAATACAGGAAGACCTACACACTGTTGGCTAACAATTTCTGGAGCAAGATTTAATTTCTGAAGCTCAAAATGACAAGCTGAGTAGCTCTTGAAAAAGGTTGCTAAGTACACATGGGTTGGCTGCATTCCTGTTTGTGTATTTTAAATTCTTTTTGTAAGAAATGTCTTCTGTATTTGCATAAATATTGCCTGAGGCATAACTATGGTATGCCATTTGTAGAAAAGCTGTAGGCCATTACTTTTTTTCATACAATTAATTTTATTGAAAAATTAATAGATTAGATTATTTAATCAGATTACATTCTGTTATTTAAGGTTAGAGACTTTGTTCCATTCACATACGATTTTTTTTCTTTTCTTCACTCTCTTTAGAGGACATAATTGTGTTCTGGTCATATGGTACACTGGTACTTTATGGAGAGGTTAGACTATCATCCATTGAAAAGAAATTAGTCCAGAGGAGGGCCACAAAGATGCTCAGAGGGCTGGAGCACCTCTCCTACGAGAACAGGCTGAGAGAGTTGGGGCTGTTCAGCCTGGAGAAGAGGAGGCTCCAGGGAGACCTTATAGCGGCCTTCCAGTACCTCAAGGGGCCCTACAGGAAAGGCGGTAAGGAACTCTTCAGCAGGGCCTGTTGCGATTGGACAAGGGATAATGGTTTTAAAATAGAAGGAGGTAGATTCAGATTAGATATTAGGAAAAAAATGTTTACAATGAGGGTGGTGGAACACTGGGGCAGGTTGCCCAGAGAGGGGGTGGATGCCCCATCCCTGGAAAACATTCAAGGTCATGTTGGATGAGGCTTTGAGCAACCTGATCTGGTTGGAGAACTCCCTGCTCCTTGCAGGGGGGTTGAACTAGATGACGTTTAAAGGTGCCTTCCAACACTAACTGTTCTAGGATTCTATGATCCTGACTGGAGGAAAAGATGAAAGACACTGTGAAGTACAGAACATGACTATGGAGCAGGTTGTCTGAACAGATGAATGATCTGTTAGAGAGCAAGAAGAACATGAAGCAAACAGCTAGGAGTGAGGGCCAGGCAGAGAAACAGTTTAATTTACTTCTAATAGTGGAAGTAAAGATGTGTGATTTTGTCATTGTGTTGGTCCCCTGTGAATAATTTATTTTTAAGTGGGATGTGTTTTTTGTTTGGTTTTGGGTTTTTGGTTTTTTGTTTTTTTTTTTTTTTCCATTGAAAGCAAGGACAACATTGGGAAGTACTCACAAAAATAAAGTAAGGTCAAGAAGAGTGAAGAGTTTGAGCAGAAATAAAAATTAGAGGATCAGCAGAAGAGAGAGAAAATATTTATCCTGTAGCATAATGCTAATGGTTGGACTTGATCTTAGAGGTCTTTTCCAACCTTAAAAATTCTATCATTCTGTAGTGATTAATGTGTCTTTCCTAGTAGTCCGAGATTTCAATCCCCTTACTAGAAGCAGAAACTGCACTTGTTTCCTATACCCTGGGATGTGTTCTGAGGATGGCTAATACGTCTAAGCAGAGCAGAATTCACAGAAGCATAGAATGACAGAACAGCTTGGGTTGGAAGAGACCCAAGATCATCTAATTCCAACCCCTCTGCCATGGGCAAAGACATCTTCCACTACCGGGTTCCTCAGAGTGCCCTTAGACCCGGCCTTGAAGCCTTTCAAAGATGGAGCATTCACAGCTTCTCTGGGCAATCTGTTCCAGTCCCTCACCAGCCTCAGAGTAAAGAATTTCTTCCTTCTATCCAATCTAAATCTACCCTCTTCCAGCATAAAGCCGTTACCCTTTGTCCTATCACTATGTGCCTGCATCAGAAATCCCTCTGCAGCTTTCTTCTAGGCCTTGGTTACCTAAGGTTCTTAGTTACTGGAAGGCCACTAGAAGGCTAGAACCTTCTCTTCTCCAGGCTGAACAGCCACAACTCTCTCAGCCTGCCTTTGCAGGAGAGGGAGTCCAGCCCTCTGATAATCTTCATGGCCCTCCTCCGGACTCGCTCCAACAGGTCCACATCCCTCTCCTGTTGGGGGCACCAGAACTGGATGCAGTATTCCAGGTGGATTCTCACAAGAGGAAAGTAGAGGGGGAGACTCACCTCCTTCAACCTGCAGATCACACTTCTTTTGATGCAGCCCAGGATTCGGCTGCCTTTCTGGGCTGTAAGGACTGCCACGATTTCTGAAATATGATGGACAGTGGCTTAACAACTTAATCTGCCAGTTCCCTCAGGACAGGTGGATGCATCTCATCAGATCCTATGGCCTGTTGTGACAGGACAAGGGGTAACGGTTTCAAAATAGGGGGAGGTAGATTTTTACAATGAGGGTTGTAGAACATTGGAACAGGTTGCCCAGAGAGGTGGTGGATGCCCCATCCCTGGAAATGTTGAAGGCCAGGTTGGATGAGGCTCTGAGCAACCTGATTTAGTCGAATATGTCCCTGATCCTTGCAGGGGGGTTGGACTAGATGACCTTTGAAGGTTCCTTCCAACCTTAGCCATTCTATGATTCTATGACTTCTGCACTTTCAGGTTCCTTAGATGATCTCAAACCTGATCTTCTGCTCAGAAGCGGGCACTTTTTCATTCTCCCAGTCCCTGCCTTTGCCTTCTGTGACTTGGGCAGTGTGGCTAGAGCCCTCGCTGGTGAAGACTGAGGAAAAAAAGTCCTTGAGTACCTCAGCTTTCTCCATGTCTTCCATGTCAATTTTACTACTTTCTTTTTTTCCATTTACTTTCTATAACAAAAATGAAGTTATTAGTATAGATTCTTTACATATCTGGAAGGCTTTAGCAGAATCACAGAAAGGTTGAGACTGGAAGGAACCTCTGGATGTCAACTTGTCAAGCGTCTGCTCCTGCAGAGACAGCTAGAGCTGCCTGCCCAGAATCACATCCAGACTACTTTTGAGGATTCCTTCCTCTGTCACTGGGCACCACCAGAAAGAGGCTGACTCAATCGTTTTTGCAGCTCGCCTTCAGGCCTTTTCAGACACTGATCATATTCTCTCTGAGCCTTCCCTTCACCAGGGTAAACAGCCTCAGGTCGCTCAGCCTTTCCTCAGAGGAAGGATGCTTCAGTGCCTTAATCATCTTCACGGCCTTTGCTGGACTATCTCCATTACCTGTATCTTTGTCTTTACTGGGGAGCCCAGAACCAGATGCAGTGCTCTTAAGCGTGGCATCACCAGTGCCAAGTAGAGATGAAGGATCACCTTCCTCAGTCTGCTGGCAAAACTCCTCCTAATGCTGCCAGGGAGCCCGTTAGTGTCCCTTGTAGCAAGGGCACATTGTTAGCTCGTGATCAGTGTGGTGTCCACCAGGACCTCCAGGGCTTTTTCTGCAAAGCTGCTTTCCAGCCACCAGCAGCCTTCCACATGTGCTGGTGCCTGGGGTTGTCCCTCCCCAGCTGCAGGACTTTGCACTTCCCCTTGCTGAGCTTGAGGCTCCTGCCTTGTCAGGGTACGACCAGAGGTTGACGCAGAGAGCAGCACCCAGTCACTATTCTGCACAGGGGGAGGGATTTGGTTGGGAGGCTGCACCAGGCAGCGTGGGCTGGTGGGAGAGCAGAGCCCTGGGATGTGGGGCAGAGGGTGCGGTGAGGAGGAGGCCAGGCCTGGGGTGATGAGCGGTGGAGCATGGGCTGGCCCTGGAGACCCCCTGTCTGGAAACATCTGCCCTGGGACAAGCTGTAGAGATGCAGGCTTGGATCTGGGCAGTGCTTGCCTTCAGGCAATTGATTTTCTTTGATCAATCTAGGCTACCAAGAGCCTCCTGATGGACTTGTGGGCCAGCACATGCCCCAGCTGCTGGTGTGGCCTTGGTTTTGGACACTGCTGGGGCCTCGTTCAATTTTGTCAATGGGGTGGTCTCTTGTGGGGCTTGGAAGAGTCATGGGAGCTGCCGGCTCTCCCCACACTCCAGCACTGCTGGCCAGCACTCTGGGCTCCCCTGCTCTCTCCCACACGGGGTCACAGGCAGCACTTGGCTCACTCTCAGGGCTTTTCTCCTGTCTTTATCCCCTAGCCAGAGCGCACAAGGGTGATCCTCTCTGCTCAGCACCCTTCAGGCCTCATCCAGGCACCACGACCCATTTAGCGTCCCGAGCTGGTGGGAGGTCAACCAAGCAGAGCATCTCAGGGGAGACAAAAAGGATCTGTGGGGCTTGGGCTGGTTCAGCATAGAGCAGAGAAGGTGTTGGGGCACCTCTCAGCACATCCAGCTGCCTCTGGAGAAGGCATCGAGGGCATGGGGACAGGCACTGCATTCTGGGAAAGTGACAGGCAGTGGCATCTCTTGAAACTGGGGAGATTCAGGCTGGAGATAAGGAACCAAAGTTAAAAGCCCTGTGAGGATCGTGAGGCACTGGAGTGGGTTGCTCAGGGAGGCTGTGAGATCCCTGAGCCTGGAGGTCAGCCTTCAAGACTTGAGCGGCCACAAGCTTGAGTGGCCACAATCCAGGTCTATATCTGTTGTTGACCCTGCCCAGAGCCAATGGTTGGACAAGAGAGCTCCTCAGTCGCCTTCTAGGATGAGCGATTCTGTGGGTCAGTTATTGATATGACCAAGGATGAAGGGGAACATCTGAGCATGGAAGCCTCAGAACTGGCAGAAAAAGAGCTATAAGAATGGCAGGTGTTGATGGCACTCACACTAGCACTTGATCAAGATCACATCTACACGAAGCTTCTCAGGACACCCAGACAGGGACAACCAAGGACATGTGACTCTTCACATGCCTCGAAATGTTGTGTCTCTTGTCCTCTGTCTCACCTCAGGTAATTCTGTCTAGACTAGATGGAAATACACATTTAGCTGCTTGCAAATAGATTGGTATGACAGCACACATGAATGAGTGAAATAAATTTTATTTTGAAATAAAAGTCTCCCTCCCTGCTTTGCTTTGAACTTTGCAACATTACTGAGATTTTTGATACAGTTTTCAACATAGATTTTGGGCTTGAATGCCTAGATTGCTCCAGGAGATCCTCACAAACTCTCCATAGAGACCAATGCTGCAACATGATCTGAACAATTAAAGGATAAAATTACTTATCATGTTGCATGGCCCTTCAGCTTGCTCACATTTGTTATCTTCTTTGCCAAAAGTGCCCCTGAATAATTACAATATCAAATACGCAACCAAAGTTTTGAAAAAAACCCTTGACCACCCCTTTCAGTAGTGCCTTTCAGTAGGCTAGTGTATCTTCTTGCTGTAAAGTCTATGCTGCCTTCCACAATGGGCAAAGAAAAAGCTTTTCTTTCACAGCTGTTGAAGATTTTGGGGGTAGGAGGAAGAAGAGAGACACCTTCATCTTCCCCTGAGGCAGAGCTTGTTGGCCTCTGTCAGAAACAGATTTCTGGAAAATTTATGTCGTGGGTCTGATCTGCCACGACAGTTTTCCCCATAGAAGCTTGCACTACAGCCATTTCCCACTTACTCAGGAGGCAGATTCCACTAGCGGACACTGTGGTATTACATATTTCTTCAAAGGTGTAAAGACCTTTGCCTATGTTCTCCATATTTTCCAGTTTCGAATTTATTAGTTTTTCTTCATGTACTTTGGCACAGTCCTATTTTAATTGATGCCACTGCTTCTGTTGTATTTTAAAAAGCTGGGCTGGCTTTACCAAGAAAGCTGGAGGATGGCTGCCTCATGACAGTGTAATTGTTCCCAACTTTAATCCTTTAAATTGTGTTATTTTTCCTACAGAAAACCAGCTTAGTTTGATAATTATGCTTCTAATTGTAGCATCATTATTTTAATAAAATAAGCTTTAGCAAAGAAAAAAAGAACAGCTTAAATTCAGCAGAGTGCTTTGAAAGTGCTATTTTTCCCACGAGAACTTGCATTTCTACGTATTTAGTACTAATAGCATAAAAGTAAGGTCTTGTCTACATTTTAGGTACTGTCTTCATGGCACTAATATCACGACAGATAGCTGTATGTTGATTAAACTGACACTGGAATGTCTGTACAGGAAAATCAACACACCACTCTCCTCCATGCAGATGAACTCATACCAAAGTGTGCAGGTACTTCCTCGGGAAAGGCCACTTTTCAGAAGGACTGTGAATCCAGCAACTGTGAAGGCTTCCTGCTTATGACGAAAAGTGTAAACCTTTAAGCATCGTTAAGTATCTATGTGGAAGACATGGAGGGATGGTATGGGACAATGTCACAATGTGCTGCATCCACAGTTTCTCCTGTGCGAAGCAGGGAAGCTGGTTAGATGTGTTTACTGAATGCACACAGGAAGTAAATATCTCTCTTTCTGTCCTTGACTTCATAAACCTTGCATGGCATCTCCTTGGACTGGGAAGGAAAATCTAAAAATCTCATACTTGATGTACTCATTCTTGTGAGAAGAAAAATCTGTCCATTACTTTTCTGGAAACTTTGATTAAAAGCTCCCTCTAATAATTGGCTGCATCTCCAAACTAAATTTACTTTTAAAGTTTTCTAAAGAATGTTATTTTTTTTATGTGTCATATCAGTCATATTCCTAAAATAAGAAAGCAACAAAGATGGCACCTCCCCAGCCAATTGTTCACTTGAGTATCCTGTGTCTTAAAACAGCTCCATACCAATCATAGAATCATAGAATAGTTTGGGCTGGAAGGGACGATTAAAGGTCATCTAGTCCAACCCTTCTGCAAGGACCAGGGACATCTCCAACTAGATCAGGTTGCTCAGAGCTCCGTCCAACCAGACCTTGAATGTTTCCAGGGATGGAGTGCCTCTCTAGGCAACCTGTTCCAGTCCCTCACTACCCTCATTGTAAAAAATGTCTTCCTTATATCTGGTCTAAAACTACCTCCTTCTTGTTTAAAACCATTACCCCTCATCCTATCACAACAGGCCTTACTGAAGAGTTTCTCCTTTTCTTTCCTATAAGCCCCCTTTAGTTACTGGAGGACTGCTGTAAGGTCTCCCCAGAGCTTTCTCTTCTCTGGGCTGAAGAGCCCCAACTCTCTCAGCCTGTCCTCATAGGAGAGGTGCTCCAGCCCTCTGATCGTCTTTGTGGCCCTCCTCTGGACCCTCTCCGGTAGGTCCATGTCCTTCTTTTGTTGGGGGCTCCAGAGCTTCCCAATATACTTCCCTATTCCTCTCTTCTCTACCAGGAAGGGCACAGAGCCATGGAGAAGTCCCTGCAACCCACACACACACTGACCCAGCTCTGGGCAGGCTCTTTACAAGGAAGTGCCTCCAAAATACAGTGGAACTCAGAGTTATTCCAGGCCCATTGCCCTCTGAAGTGACACCTGGCTCTTGAGCTGCAGTCACTCTGGAGCCAAGGGGACTGAGGTGGAAAGAAGACCACATGAACTAAGATGTCACTTTCTAACTTTGAAGAAGGACATTTGGAGGAATAGGAGAGCTCAGAGGAGGGCACTGTGGCATTTGTTGTTGGAAACTTGCAGGTGAAGGGCCTTTAATAGGGTCCCTCGTTTCTGCACTTCCACAGAGTAGCAGTAATCTGGACATGCAGAAACATAAAATGAGTCTAATTCAATCCCCTCGGGATGCCAAATGGCACTCTTGTTGGCAGCCATGTCACCTTCATGGGCGCCAGAGGCCAGAGGGCAACAAGCTGTGCCCTGAGGTCAGCCACGAGAGCCACAACCACAAAGAGAAATAAATGCTCTAATCAGCCAAGATATGCTCTGAATCTGACTCAAGGTGCCCTTCAAATTTAATAATATCAAGCCCAAGCATACAAAAATCATGGGTCTAAGCTCCCATTGTATGCAAAATATACCATTGGGTATATTCATTTTCTAAATTTCTCATGGTCATTTTCAAGCTTATTTCTATAATGGCATGTTGAGGAGGGGGGAAAACCAAAATCAAAGTCTTTAGTTTAAGTGAAAGGTGATAGTCATCTTTACTGACCATAGCTTCCTGGTCTTAAGCTTTCAGAAGGACATGGAATTTTATGACAGCTGTGCTAAAAATTTTTAGTCTTTTCAAAACTGTCATCATTTTTGCATGGTTATTAATGGGGGACACAATCTGCAGTACCTAAAGGGGGCTTATGGGAAAGACAGGGAGGAACTCTTCAGCAGGGCCTGTTGTGATAGGATGAGGGAGTGCTCAGGAGAGCTGGAGGAGAAGGAGGTGACCCATGGCACCAGGGCAAACACACCAGAGAGTATTACCACAGTGCAGTAAAAGATGACAGACTGTATTGCACCTGACATTATCCTACAAGGTCGTATTCTGTTTTCAGACATTTGACCTAGACTTAAATACCAGTTCTAACCAGCAAACCACTCAATTAAATTTAAGGAAGTGATTAGTTCTCACTGACCTCGACGGGAGAAAGGTCTGCTCAAAGACAAGCACTCTGAGTACCAAGAATGTCTGTCAGAACTGGAGCTATGTGTATACTTAATGGCCAACACATGGCCTGCCTAACTCTGAGATCACTGCCCCTCAACTTCTTACGTCAGATGCCTTGGTAAAACACACAATGTTTCTTACCAGCCCATGGTTTTTTTTGTTTTTGTTCCATGAAAACCAAGGTGAAGGCTACATGATTGGGGCAGGTGCTCCCCAGCTCCCCACCCCACATCAAGATGTGATCAAATCCCACACCCACAGCAGCAGCTTGGAAGTGTTTCTGGAGCCATCATCAAGATGCAGCCAATAATGGCAATGTAAATCCAGAGGCTCCTTTAGAGTTTCTTCCATCAACAGCAGCCTAGCTGGCAAGAGTCTGACTCATTACACGTCAACAGTACCATTTTCCTTTGTGTAATCTGCATTTCATTCACACCATGGAATGGAGAAACTGCATACATGAGACTTTTGCATGTAGGTTAGGACTTGTACTTTCAGGAAAAAAATGTCAGACTCTTAGCCTTCTCTTTCTGCCAGCTACCTTTTCTTTCAAGATATTCTCTGTCTGAATCAGCATTTGGAGCCCATCTGTGTATTTCCTTCTGAAAAAAAAAAAAACAAAGAAGGAGTACATATTCAAGTCTTGAAAGAAAAATTGAATAATGAGAAAAAATAGCTATTAAAATCAGATCATGCTTTTTAACAGGTTATATAAAACCATTCTGTTCAAAACTGAAAACAGAACACTCCCACAGCTCGCAAGGAGTCAACACATATTTTTCACACCATGTCAGATATTAGATGGGAGACAGATGACTTAATTATCTTCTCTAATGCACTCTTAAAATCATAGCCAGTAAGCAACCTCTTAGTTTTACTTGCAAACAGATCTTCTTGTTTTTGTTAGAGTGCTGGGGACTGTTGTGCAGCATTCCTGTAAAACAAAAGAACCCACTTGGAAGGAGAGGGACAATAAAGCATGAACCTGGCAGGGAACAATCAGACTTGAGAATATTGTTTTGTGAGCAGTGATAATTTCCCTAACTGATTAGAATTTGATTGCAAAAGTCCCATCAGAGTGAACAGGATCAGAATGGCACTGTAAGGTCAGAAACCTCAGGAAGTGGTTTGCTAGATTTCGGGTGTGCTCTGGTCCTATCAAGCCACATGGTATTTGGACTTCCGCTTTTCTGTCAAGGATAGGGTGTAGAAAACCCAGGTGAACAAAATAAAAGCAATGAAATAAATTATTAACCTCAAAAAGCATAAATTAATAGATCTCCAAAGTAGTCCATCCTTTTGGATCTCTTGAGTTTGGGGCAAATAGTAGATATTTCTTTACAGTCTGTTGTACTTCCTAGTGATTTGAGTATCCTGAAAGAACCCCAGCACTTCCATTCCTGTCAAGCATTGCTAAAATATGCAAACTGCACATTTGTTCCAGAGTACTTTCCCCTCAATTGCTACATTTTCTTTGCATCAGGCTACTTGACACAGAGAAGCATCCTCTACATTAGTATCAACAGCAGAAACATTCTCTACTTTGGTATCTTTGGCTCCACATGGATGCAGCTACTGCCACGAGATAAGTTATCGCTTTCATGCAAAGATCTACTCTATATTTAACACAGCGATGGTACCAAAGTGTGCATGGAACAAGACATGAAAAAAAAATTATTAGGCTAAGCATTAATGACAATTAAAGCATGCTCTGCATTTTGGCATTTTTCATGGCTTATTGAACCTCCTTTGAAATGTTACAAGAATGTGGACTTTTTCAACAAGTTATTAAGCACTACTGAGTTATTAGCACCTCCCAGAGAATTTATGACTTCATCTGCACAGTATTTGCCTCCATGGCAACAAAACTTTAGTGTAACAGTACTGTTCAAATGTGATGTATTTTGTTTCCTCTATGCCTTAGTGAAAGACATTAACTACAAAGAGTCATGCTGAAATGGTGACTTCATTGAAAATAGTTTCATAACCAATTCCTTTGAATCTCCAGACTCACTCTGCTTTCAATAAACTTTACAAGAAGTTTCACATTGCAAAAAGGTGATAATTAAGTGCATGGTGTATGTATGAAACATAACAAAAGAGGATTACAAAATATAAAATGCTTACAAAAGAATGCATTTTATAGTTGATATTTGTCATGTAGGAAAAAAAAACCCCACATTTGAATGAAATAGCACAGATATAGTCAAGAGGTTCTAGGTTAGGATTTCCACTTATAACTTTTATAGCGACAGTGAACTGAGTCAGCTCTGCTGACTTCCACTTGCTGACCATCTGTTGTTTTACTTGTAAAACTGCCTTGCTGAAATTTCATCAGATCTTCTTTTACACATGAATACTGGAAAAACCAATTACTTTCTTTGTATTTGCACAGCACTGTGCACAGAAATGTGCAGATGTGGCTGACCATTAATTAAAAAGAATGTAAAGGCACTAAGTGTTTGTAATAGCACCATTAAACCCTTCGGAAAACTATGGAATTATAGAGATATTTCTGTTTCTAAACAACCACAAAACCACCACATGCTATCCACATATAAACAGAGTTATTTAAAAATGTCAAAGTCTGAGCCATTAGGAACCTGTGAAGTGCCAGGCATAACTCCAGCTTTCAGGCTTTGCTATTCACAGCTCACTCCTCTCCCTGCCTGCTTGTCACAGAAACACGCAGCCTTGTTCCTCCTCTCTGATCGACTGGCTGTCAAATTCACAGCTAACTGCAAAAACATGCCATTCCTCAGGACCTTGAGCAAATATACACCTGAAGAAGAGTCACGGCAGCTTGCTTTCCTTGTAGACAAAATTCTGACTGTTATGAGTGCGGATGCAGGAGAAACACCAGGAGACATGGAAGAATTGGGTAAGTTATCCCTACTCTTTATGTGTTTCAGTGAACAACAGAAAGAGTTAGGGAAGATTTTCCCCTGTGCTTTTCGGACAGCTTTAAGCACTGTCCAAGTGGAAATTCTCATTCCGATAGCTTGATTCTTCTTACTGATACTTGATCTACCTTTGTTTCTGTTACTATTAACACATTAATGAATGTTTGTTTTCAATGTTCTACAGTTTTCTCTCTACAATTATCTTTTCAGCTTCAATTTTTTATATATGTTTTCACCATGTATCTGTTAGTCTCCTTCTGTGTTAATATGAGCATGTGTACTACACAGGTGTGTTTTGCAAGAGTAAAGATCAACACTTGCCAAAAATCCGGTCTTAGGAGTACTGCTCAGTAACTAGGTAAATATATCTTTAAAGTCAAAAAGTAGAAGTGGCCCCTGTCTTCAGTCATCACAGCTGGAGCTCTATATTTACTCTCCCCTTCTGTATAACTGTTCCTCAGGCACACGTAAAGTCCTAAAAAAGATATATAGGAGGAAAAAATAAATCATATATGCAATTATAATGGCAAACCAGCAATTGTCCTTCACGAGTTTGATATTAGTGTGTGATCCTGGGATATCTAGAAGAAAAACTGATCTTCAATCCTTATCCTCAAAGCAAAAAAGTTTTGGCTTTTTTTTAAAGAGAGGTATAATCACTGTTCCTCTTGCCATCACTATAAAACACAAAAGTTTACGCTACCTTTATTACTATTCCCTGTAGTATACTTTTGACTGGCTTAACAAGACAATTTCCATTGAAAAAATCTGTACTCTTAAGAGCACTATTCATGCATTGTTAAGGCATCATATTTGAAACCAAGGCAAATCAGAAGGCAACACTAAAACAGAGTTCCATAAATATTTTTAAGCCTACAGTTGTCCATATATACACTAAATGTATGGCTTCTTTAGCTAAGTGGATCAGTGAGTAGGTCCACCTCGATTTTGCAGTGCTACCAAGACTTCATTGACATTGACTACTGAAATAAACCGCACTTATCTTGCTTTCAGGATTGCACTATTGTGCACTCTCTCAGTGTGTATGTGTTGACCTCTCAGAATGTCAGTCCCTGAATCCACTGACACTAAGATATCTCTCCATTATCTCAAGTTAGAATATTAAATCAGACGAGGAACACAGTTTCTGTTTATTCCCTTGCTTGAACCAATTTCAGCCTGGCTTTCCCAGATGACTCCTTTGGCTCACAGACCTCAGCTTTTTAAGGGGTAGGTGGGTTCCAGTAACTCTACGGGAAGCTGTTCCTCTTTATATGGAACAATTACCTGCTTACTTGACAAATAGAGAGAGGGTAAATGAATATATTTCTAAGAGCTAGGACACCGTGGGTCATGTCTTTCAATCGCAGTTATGTTACTCCTGTTAATTATACTCATGTTTTTGGTGTTCTCAATTAAGCCCTACAGCCACTAAAGAAATTAAGCAGAATTGGATATCGACATCTGCTTTCTCCTGTCTGGACAGTTTTAAAATGAGGACACCCGGATCACACCTACTGCTATGACAAACTTCAGTATGGAGATTTATAATCAGAGCTTCTCTACAGTCTTCAGTAGGATGCTGAAGACTGCATGGGGTATGTCAAATCTTGCTCCTTCCTGATTTCAGATGGATTTCAGCTTAGTCTCCAGATTTTTACAGATATTCTTGGGTACTGCATTGTCCTGCAAAGAGGCTAATGTGGTGCCAATCTAACTCAGAGCTACAAACTTTAGCTGGAGAGACAGGCATCTAAAGATTAAGTCTAGCTTTCCAGTCCATTTGTGAATCTGGTACTAGAAGATTTTTGCAAATGAACTGTGCCTCTTTTGCCTGCTGCCTTCTGTCACCAATGTGGCCTATGCATATAGCCTTGCTAAATGTAAGGAACCTTCTCTAGCACAAAAAAAAACGGAGAGAGAACACAGAAGAATTCTCTTGGAGATGGTAAGCACCTAGTGTACAATACAGGTATCAGACAGGTAAAAAGGAAAGGGAAAGAGAAAAGGAAAGGAAATGGAAGGAAAAAAACATACAAATATCTCTTGATCCTTATGAACAATTCTACTACAACAGGTGTAATCCTGTGATATAATAAATCAAGCTTAATATGAGACAATTACATCACCCACCTAAGGTTCAATCTTCTCAAATTGATGTCAAAAAATCATGGTCTCCATACAGACACATTTACATGTACTACATGCAAATCACTAATTTCCAGAACCAAAAACTAGATGCTTCTTTGGAAATGTTGTGAGATAGCCTTTTTATAAAAAACATCATCGCTTTTCTAAAAGCAGCATCATGGCTAAAAAGATGGATTTAACACGTTGAGCAGAATCGTAGAATCATAGAATCATAGAATCATAGAATCATAGAATGGTTAGAGTTGGAAGGGACCTTCAAAGGTCATCTAGTCCAACCCCCCTGCAAGAAGCAGGGACCTCCCTGACTAGATCAGGCTGCTCAGAGCCCCATCCAGCCTGGCCTTGAACGTTTCCAGGGATGGGGCATCCACCACCTCTCTGGGCAACCTGTTCCAGTGCTCTACAACTCTCATTGTAAAAAATT